>AYLM01001061.1:0-69960 GCA_001625345.1 Cairneyella variabilis | reverse complement strand
AGAGCACCCACGCAGCCCTCTAGTGCTACTCCTACCCTATTTTTCAGGCATATATAAGGGTAATTCTAAGCATACACACCAAATGAATCCCTGCGGGACTTCAAAATCCTAAACATATGCTACTACAGTGAATATGCTTATTTGCCCACCAAAAATTGACGGGACTGGCCACGTATATGCTTAAAAGCGCGGTTATGCTTCTATCGAGGATGCTTATAGCGAGTTTTTACTGTAGTGCGCACTACATTGCGCTAGATATACTTCGGAACCCGATATCACGTGAACAGGGCCACTTTCTCGCTAAGCGAAGTATACTGCAAGTATCTCTATCGACGTTTTTAATTATGACGTATGTCAAAAAGTTAAATCTAGTGCAATGCAGTGCGCACGCACTGCTGCCAACACTGATTGATGAGCACCACGGCATTTTAGGGGGCCGTGCGCACATTGCAGCTAGCGATTCAAAAATCAAGAACGAAACCCTCGCCGGACAATTGTGTCAATGGACAGTCACGTGGCAAGCATTTAGAGAGTGTCGCAGAAATTTTTGAATTGAACTGAACTGCCCCTTTATTACTCGATTTCTGAGCTGGATATATAATCTTGGTTTGAAGCTCATACAGTTCAGTCAGGCTCGCGAGAGCGTGCGTAACTGCATAATGACTGCGTACGAATCTGTCTAAAACTCCGGGTTTCAAAAGTAAGATTGACTGCAAGATCTGTATGATTAAACTGAGGTGTTTTACCCTACATGGCGTAATAGATCCAAATCCACAAATAATCTACTTTACTCAAAAAGGTAACTTGCCGACAAAGCCGAAAAGCTGATTGGATATCTCCCCTTATTTCTGTAAAATATACAAGAAGGTTTGGCGGAACTATTACGCCTGCTACGAAGTATTACGTGACTGCAGAGCCCTGTCTTTCTGTGCAGGGGTGCTCCAGCTGACAGATTGTGTCGGACCTTGGGCCCTAATTTGACTAGACTACTTTGTTGCCTGGGTGATACTTCGTAATTACTTGCAGAAGATGATGTCTTTCTTTTTTCATTCGTTGATACAGTTGGATAGAGTTCAGAGTCGCACAGACCCCCGATCTCCACACTGAACTTTAAACGGATTTCCTCGAATCGGATACTAAAAATTGCTATTGGTTTTTCCCGTGTGGCTGAATAGCATATGATGAAGAAAGTCTATTGATCCTTCGCCGTGTCCAAACGCGTCTGTGTGTAGGACTTCGTTAATTCTCATGGACCCAGATGGTCTCTCTCCCCCTTATAGCCGCTGCCCTCCCTCTTAAATGAGGTTCGCGGTAATTTCTTTTTCTTATTTCCTAGCATGAACCCTCAGCTTGCTGTAGCAGCAAACGGAGAAGACAGGACGTACTCTTTTTTCGAAGCCCTCTCCTTTGACTCCAAAGAACCCTCCGCACTTCCATCTAGGGAGGCGCCTGGGCTACCGCCAGAGCTACCGCCATCTCCTAGTACTCCAACTGCCACCAAGGCGCTTGTGCTTGATAAAACCACCATCTTGCAGAAGACAATACCTACGAGTATCGGTCCGCCAAATCCGACTGAGACGAAGCCGACGCCGAAAATGGCTACCTCTAAGGCTCAGATCCAGTGCTTAGAGCTCTGCCACAAGACCACGGCCGCAATCGACCGCATCTCGGTTCACATATTGGAGTATATGACATCTGCCAAACAGCTCCCGCATGGCTTTGAAACTTTGGCACACGATTTTCTCGACACTTGTCAGATTCTCTTCTCCATCGAGGCGGGCCTCACAGAATACAATCGCACTGCGCAGAAATTCCCTCCTGAGATGATTACGGAGCTCGTTCATAAGTTCCATGTGACCCAAGCAGACTTCCGGATTCTCGACCAAATGCTGAACAAGTTTCTCGACACATCGACTTTCATTAAACGAAGCTGGGGAAAGATCTTTGGCGACACCGACATCAAGAAGATGACCACTGCGCTAGCAAAGACACGTGAAAGCCTAAGGATGAGCTCTCTAGTCTTCCAATGGAGTCTGGGAAGCGAGAAGGTTGAGAGAGAGATGGGCATAGGGTACACCGGCTTGGCTGCAGCGCTGGGCAAATTGGACCATAACGTTGGCAATGGGAGAGCCAGGAGCGTGAATGGCAACGATTCCCATCGTCAACCCCCGTCGGCGGTGCCACTTGGAGTGATAGATAGCCAGAATGCCTTCCAACAGAAGCAACAGCCGCCCCTACCCTCGCCTAACAGATCTTTCTTGATTCAACGAGAAGGTTCACTGGGCAGAGCCTCTGGTAATGCTGCCAAAGTGCCCCTGAGCCAAAATCTTCGAACAACGTCGAGCCCAGATTCTCGACACAATAGCGCGACCACTACCCTTCTTCCGATCTCTCCTGGATCTAACGAGAGGCATTATTCGGGGATGACCGACACGTATGACCGGGCCAGTATCATGGATGACACTCGTTCTCTGGCTGGCATCACCGAGTCTGACAGCTTGCTTGAAGATTTTGCGGGGATGGAGCTTGGCTCTTTTAAGGTCGTTCGCCATAAGGTTGACCCCTCCACTATGCCGCGCTGTCATCCTCGAAACGTCGAGGACTCAAACTCTGCGGACACGAAGTCTGCCCTCGTCTCTGCCGTTCGCAGCAGGAATCATAAACTCGTTGAGCAGTTGCTCAACCGAGGTGTCCCGGCAAACACGGGGCCGAATATGCACGCACTCAAAGAGGCCGTCCTTGCCCATGATGAAGAGAGCGTACGCCTCTTGCTCCTCTTCGGCGCTGATCCTAATGATGCCGACAGAGATGGCATCACTCCTCTGTTCGCATCAGTCGAGAAATCGTTCTTTGCAGGAGCAACGACGCTGCTTAAATATGGTGCCGACCCCAATCTCGTGGCTGGCCCGGATCCAGAATCTCCTCTTGCGGTCGCTGCTATTGCTAATATGGTGGGCTTCTCCCACCTATTGCTGGCGTATAACGGCGATGCCAACCACGTCACAGCGAGTGGCAATTCGCTTCTCATCAGCGCTATCAATAAGAAAACACCCAAGAAATTCATTGATCTCCTTCTCGACTATGGCTCAAATCCCAATGCCAAGAGCAGGGAGGGCAAGACCGCCCTCTTCGAGGCTATTCAAGTCGGCAGGGCAGACATCGTCACGAGTTTGCTGGAGCATGGCGGGGACCCAAATTTGCCTGGTCCAAAGCACCCGCTTTGGCCATCGACCTACCAACCTCCTTGCTTGCAGGTGCTTCTGTCCCACGGCGCGGATCATAAGAAGTGTCCTGGAATCATGGAACTTGCAGCCAGCCTCAATAATATCGAGTCGGTCCGCATTCTACTCAAGGCCGGCGTCAGTCCTGATACCAAGAAGGATGGCACCTACACTCCATTGTGTACAGCGATTCGAGACGACCGAGCAGACCTCGTCCGGCTTCTCCTCAACAATGGGGCCGATCCAAACTTGATGGCGAGCGAGTATCCCACCTTCAAGTGCGTAACGCACAACAGACTCCACTTTCTGCCTGTCCTTGTGGCAGCCGGTGCAAACCTTCGAAACCCCAAAGGCATCCTTGAGACGGCCGTCAGCTCGAACAACATTGAGGCATTGAACTGGCTGCTGGATCAGGGTGTGGATCCCAATGATAAGAGCCCCAAAGGCATGTCTCCGCTAACCACGGCCATTCGTGAAAACCGCGTCGAGATAGTCGACTTGTTGTTGTTGCGAGGAGCCGACGCTCATATGCGGGGAGAAGACTGGCCGGTCTGCATGGCTGTCCGAAACCCTCCCATTCTTAAGCGCATTCTCTCAGTGGTGGCTGAACCTCAAGCATTCAAGGGAATCATGGAGATGGCTGTATCAGCGAATCAGCTGGAATCCGTCAAGCTCCTCATCGCCGCTGGAGTCTCAGTCGAGGACAAGAATGGGGGCGTGTTCTCCCCCTTGACAACCGCTATCCGAGAGGACCGCAGGGAGATTGTCTCGTACCTGCTCAACAACGGTGGAGCGGATGTCAATTCCCCTGGAGAGCACCTCCCTATCGTCAAGGCTCTGCGAAGATATCACGGCGAAGATACCGAGATCATGGAGATGCTTCTCGAGCATGGCGCGGATCCTAACAAGATATATCGGGGTTGGAATGCCATGATGCAAGCGGTCGAGAACGGCGATGCAAATATATTGAGATTATTGAGCCAAAAGGTTGGCGTCGACTTGGAAGTGAAGGACGAGCTGGGACGCAACGTAGTAGAGATGGCAGCGTCAAGAGGATGGGACGAGGCAGTCCAGATACTAACAGACGGAAACATTCGGTTGCGAAAGTAATTTACTGGGCATTGAGGTAATATCACGGAGCTTGAACGGAGGGGATATTAATTTTGTATATCTTGGACATTTACTTTGTTTTTGGCAGTGAATCAGCTGCCCCTCATTATTAGTATTTAATAGACCTGAGTTATATTCCTTTATTAATGGGTCTTCACCGATTTGAAGAATCACGCCGACCTTATAACACTTCGGATGCATCTAGTTACGTCCTTGAAGCACAATCAAGGTCGTCTCAACAGGCTCGACATAGCAATATGTTACCGAGATTGATATTAGCGTAGCCAACGGCAACTTAAGCAGTGATCTTCCGATTTCACTTCATTACCGGCCAATTCAAATTATTAGTCACGTGTTATTTGACGAAAGGGATCCAGAATCGGCTCTAGTAGGAACACTTGGTAGGGTGAGCGGACAGAACGGGCCTCCTAGCAAGATCGGCCAGAAAACCGTGGCCGGGCCAAACAAGGGTTTAAAACGAGACCCGAATTATGGTGGCCAGGTTGACTCAGGGAGCAGTCATGCTTCCGTTCAGGCCTGCTTGGGCCTGCCCACACTCGGCTTAGGCATGCTCATGTTAGCTCACCACCGGCTTAGATAAAAGCTGCTGCTGCTTACGTGGCATTCAGGAGCGATCCTTGATGCAAAGTCCATGCCTCAAGTTTCCCCGCTATTTCATTCGGTATCGATCCAAACTCTCCGAATCCGATCAGAACACCGAAGGCGATGCAAAACTGCGTGGACGTTGGCAGTCACTGGCACCGCCTCGCCGTCGCAGAGTATTGTTCCCCTGTCTTGGGTTGATCCCCAGACGTACGACAGAGCCTCGTACTCTGGATAGTCCTTGATATCAACTACTTGAAGAGTGGAGTGTATCTCTGAACAGGATGCCTGGGAAGCGGATATTTGCTGTGGCAAGTGTCGGGAAGTGGGGAGAGTACTTAGATTCTTGATTTATTTTCGTCCGTGTAGCCAACGGCAAGACGTGTTACGTTGGCACTCGGCGTATTAAAGGTTAATCTGATTCTAGATAGTTTCTATAGTCTCCGCCAATTAGGCTCTGGGTTTCCAACGGGTCACCTGCCTGTTTCAGTAAAGTGATAGACGCTCGATCAACCTTTATTACGCATACCATGAAGTAGGATGGTAAATAATTTCCATGTGTCAAGAGCCTGGGTGCTTGATGTGTGTGGGAGTGAAGCTGAGGAAATCCACGTGGGTGGGGAGCGGATGCGGCTAGTCTAAAACATGTCCAATAATCGCCCTGCTCTGTTGCAGGCATCCCACATCCAAATATAATTTAAAGGGAAAGGCTGCCAGGGTCAGAAGTTTCATGTATACTAGAATAGCTCAGAATCCTACTGTGGCTCCAAAAATTCTTCAAGTCCTTGAAGAATTCCAGTCAATCAATAATACTCTCGCACGCAGAGACATTCAAGTTAAACACAAGTTGAAAAGGTGGTTCCGAACGACAATGTAGGTTTGATTAATACAACCCTCTGATATACTAGACTGAAGTTAATGAAATTCTTTCCCTTATCAGACATTTATTGACCAAAGATATCTGTAGAATTTAAGAAGATTCAAGGAGAGCATCAATCGTACGGATATAGCCGGGGATACTATAGACACTTACAAGAACAAAATCTGAGTAATTTAGCAAAAAGAATGAAATAAACGTCCTTAGTCGTTCTGAATGCGGGAACTCAATTACATGGGCAAGAACATTTTCGACAGTCTGCCAGCAATGAGCATCATCCTGGGTAATGCAACTCTAGAGATGCATCGGCTGATCAGACATGAGTTTCCACATCAAATCCTTGAAACTCCCATCCGGATTCATTAACTGCGCAGCCGGACTAACAAAATTGTCCGCAAGTTTCTCCATGCATCCAAAGAACCCATACTCAAACACCCACTCTGTTTGATCCATCCAGTTGGCCAGCTGGACCGTGAAGCTCAACACATCATTGTAGTTGCGACTGATGCTTGCGATCTCGCTGACAATGATGTGCTGATGAGGAAACTTCTCATGCATAGATTTGATATATGCAATTGCTGCGTTCCCGTCGGTGCCGTAGTAGTGGAGGCCGAGATAGTCGGGCGGATTGGCAGCAACTCTGTGCATGAAGTCTGTGATCCAAGCTTGACCTGCGGCATCGTTGGCGCAGGAAGGACTGACAAGCTTCTTGCCCTTATTCTTGCGCAGAGGAACCATCTGGCTGTTCCAGTGCTCGGCAGCCGTTTCGGCCGAGATTCCAGCGCGCTCAGGCTCGTTAAAATAGTGGATGATGGTTTCTTTGGTGTTCTCGACGTTGGCCCAGTCTTGACCGGAGAGCTGGGGCATAAGATGGACCATCGGACGGAATGGTGCACGGTCTTTGAGCTCGTTGGGATACCATGTGTTCCAGTTTGAGACGGAATGCATGGGACCGTTGAAGTTTACTTTGTCCATCATTTGGGGACAATTTTTGGTGTTGGTCCAGTCCCAGAGGAGACAACGCTTCTTGATGACCATGATGAAGTGAAGGTTACGCAAGATTACAAAATTGTTTGCGATGTGTGCTAAAGAGATAAATTGAGGATATTTAGTAAGATAGGAAGGTATGGTTATATTGAAGTATCTCTTTGAACTGGAACCTTATCGTATATAAATATCCTTCAAATTTGTGATACCCTTCGTCGCAGCCTTGCTGTCAGAGCGCTAAGGAGCTGAGTGTACTCACCGAGCCGCAGGGATTAGAATTGATCCGACTGACGTGAGCCTCTAATACTGAGATGTGAGAGGCCAGGAAAGCTGCAAGCCTGAATGTTTCCGTCCCTCGTAAGCATGTCTATCGAGGATGTTCAGATGTGTAGATGCCACCACCTTGGGGAAGATTCGGGGCGCTTGAGCTGCTGTGCCTCGGGAGAATTCCCATGGAGGTACCGAAGTACCTTCTCATCTTGACCTTCCTCAGCTGTCACTAAACGATGCGAAAACGGTCTTATAGGGATTACTGTGTAATCCACAGTGAGAAAATAATGATTGTCGTGACTATAAGGTTATATAGTTACAAGGGAAGGTTGTGGGGGAGAGTCCATTGAAGGTCCACTGTAAACGTAACATTCAGGGCTTGGCCTGGCGTGAGATTGTCTCGGCCTGGCTTGCATCAGTCAGCATCTTTGCATCAGCCATAGCATCTGAAAAACTTCCGTCTTCCTCTTCATACTCTCGTTACTGGATGTTCATCTATCCTTAATCCGCCTTCGATCCTCGTACACTGCGCAGCAAAGGTGCGGGGAGCTAGCCCCATCAGGGACCTCCATCGTGTGTTGCATTCAACTCTCGACTCTCTGCATATCTGGGAGCGGGGCCTCTCGGGGCCGTCAGAACCGAACGTTAGATTTTCTGCATAACTCTATCGCATATGCGTTTACCTCACTACATTAAACCCCTCACTGACAATATCTACTCATTATGTATTTCAGTTAAGTCTTACAGTAATTTTATTAACGCTCTCTAGCTTAGGTAATGAAATCTAGTACTAGTGCTCTCTAAATTTTAGTCCCATCTCATTAAAATTTAGGCTACATCTCTAGAATTTAAGACTGCCCTTCTAAAATTCAGGGCTAAACCACTAGAATTGCATGGCTTTATCGCTAAAATTTCAGCGCCTCTTTACTAGGATTTTAAGGCTATATTGCTAATTCTTGAGGCTATATAGTCTATATATACTAAGCGACTAATCCTATAGGATTTAACTCTAAACTAAGAATATTATAAATTTTCCTAATAAGAATGCTATAAGTAAAGGTAAGATAATAGTAAAGGGTAGGCGGGTGTTCGCTTAGGCGCTTTGGCCGCTACATAAATTGTTGTGCAAAGCTAAAATCTGACGTTTGATTCTGACAGCTCTGAGAGGCCGGATCTGGGAGTCTTGGTCCCATGCATGTAATACTTGGTCAGTGCCAATTGACTCGTCGAATGCGCGGGGGCAGCGAAGCAATGTCCTAATCAGCTAATCAGATCATATCTGATTTAGTAAGGCTGGGGAAAAGTCCTTAAACTCCCTTTGAGTCGACTGCGGAGCCTCCCAGTACCTACCTAAGTAGTATTTATCGTTGCCACAACGATCTTCTGACAATCGACATGAGCTATCATCCTGACCGCTTCTCACGGTACTTCCGAAGTCAGTCCTATTTCGGACGTTACAGACCGTTCAGAAACTCGGTCAAATTCGACGGCTTTGCTTTGAAAACTTTGGCAAATATGATGCTTTTGAGGCAAAAGTTGCCCCATATTGCTGACCCCTGTGCACCCTTGGACCCCAAGAGCTCACCGAGGCGGCTGAGGTCAGCACAGCTGAGATTTTACTGTCCCCTACTTTCATTTGCGGCACAAACATGAGCATGCGTGTTGCATCCCCAATTTCATCTCTATTATTGGTGGAAAAGACGAGATGGTATACGTGGATGAGAAGTGACGTCTCGATCTGCCCCAGCCTTGTCACCAAACCGTTTAAGTGACGGGATGCATGCATGATAGGTGTGTCTCAGCAAGGCAGCATATGAGATAAATACAGAAGGATTCTCTCACAAAGAGAAGCGCTCAGAAAATCTTGAAGCTCGATAGACATCGCTATTTCAGAAATCCTAGTCATCATTTCCACCTGCAATTCAAAGTTCGTCAAAATGGTACACTATATCAACATTCACAACATGTCTGGGCATGACCAGACCTTTGAGGTCCATGGCTGGAACAATAACAAGAACATTACCGTGAAGGCCAAATCTACGTCGGTCATTCAAGCGCCAGACAAGACATCTGGAGCTATCATTGCTCTCCATGATGGCCACGAAGGAGAGCAGGCTGAAATCACTAAGGATGGATTCGAAGGTATAATCCCAAATTACTAGGTCAGTTTCTTCATACTCATTGTATAATTAGGAAACGACTTCATCGATATCAGCAACATCGTTGGAGCCGGTGGGAACTTGACAGTGATGCAAGTGGGAGATATCAGCACTCTGAAAGGAGATTCCCTCTTCATGCAAGACATGAACAATGCTTGGCACAAGGCTTCTCAGGAGACTCGTAACAAGCTCAAGGACTGTGTTCACCTCGACAGTTCCGGTAAAGTCGTCCGAATCGATGCCATCAAAGATTACCCGGATCTTGAAACCCTTGTCCGGACCTTCGCGGACGGCAAGACGTATGTTGGTGTCGGTGCATGGGGAGGTAGTCTCGGCCATCCAGGAGATAACGCTCAGAGTTCAGCAGCTCACGGCGACAAGGACATCTTAATCACTTACAACGATGGCGATGCATACCCAGAGCACAATCCGCCGCATCTTGCTCATCGACCTGTTGCCAAGATGGTTGTCCAGGCCGTTCACCAGGAGAGCGCCGGTGGACCAGGTATCATCCTCACGAACAAGTCCCACAAAGAAGAGCAATACTTCTTCTACGACAACTACTGGAACGGCAACGGCACTGCGGGAGCGAACTTCGATCATCCTCTCAAGTCTGTGAAGTTAGCCCCTGGAGCACACACATACGTCCCCCTCTCAACATCCTTCAAAGGCCGCGTGCAACGCGGGACCACTCTCCCCGCCACCTGGGTCGAGTTCCAAGTCAGCGCCTCAAACGACGGAGCTGCTCACGGCGACATCTCTCTCGAGCAAGGCTGTGATGGCGCAGCTACCATTGCTTCGACTGATGGGAGTAAGCGTATTAACGGCTTTACGAACGACGTATTGAAAGATGCTCCTCCAGCGGCCTGCACCAAGAAACCGGATGGGACTAAGGTCATTGCGTCGACGATGGGGAACTGGATGGCCGGCCCGAACCGCGCTGCCATTGAGTATTTGAACAAAGTAGTGGGGCAGAAGAAGGCGTATATCACGGGTGGTACTGGGACGGATGATGTTGCGAGCAGGAATAAGTGTCTTGCTGTTGATATGTACTAGACCTGAAAAGTTAATGTCTCGTCGAGGTGAGCCAAGTAGCTGAACCGTTCCAAATTTTGGTCGCAAAAGTCTTCTTTACCTCTCAGCTTTCAAGTTTGACAAAAGGAATCTCTCACATTTCGTTTCAAAGTGCCTCACAGATAGATCGAGTTCTTTCGGTTGGTTTAAAATATTCTCCGTCGCTGAATCGTCGTTGCATGTATGCAAGATTTGACTGCAGACACACGTTCTGAAATTTTTTTTTACCTTGCTTGACTATTTCCCATGGTGTTGGATACCTTCCATTCACTTGATCCACCAAATTCAGCCTATCTATCTTTTGTGCTGCACGAACAGCGGTGTGCTGTGTGAGGCTGCATGGCTCAAGTAAGCCTCTCTGCAGCTCTTCGTGTTAAGTCGAGTCTTAAGCCTATTCAGCCATTCGGTTGCTTGTGCAGTAGTGTGCTGTATGAGGCTGCAGGTTGCAACTACACCTCTCTGATACTCTCCAAGGTATCGCGTTACCTCATATGTGGACCCTATCCAACTCTCAGGCTGCACGATTAGAGGTGCGTTGTATGAGGCTCCTGGTCCCACTGCCTCTATTTGGCGCTTTCCAAGTCATCGCGGATACCCCGTATCGCAAAGCGCTCCTCAAGACTGCTGAGGGAGCCGCAGAGGCCCAATATTCTCTTCCATGGAGATACGTTAACGCCTCAAGATCTTCTCTGTCCTATTGTCGGAGAACATGATAAGATCTTATATTTCATTCTCGTTATGTTTCTCCACTAGCAATTAACCTCTTTTATGCGCATCGATGTTGTCTGTTGCCATTCGCTGTCCATACGGGGGCCTACTGACTACCCAGGTATAGAAAGACATCGCTGCACTGTTCTAGATCACAGATCATCCAGAACAGGTCACTCGTTACTTCAAACCTTTCCATCTTCGACATGTGTCTCTCCAATATCCTCCTGGTAACGACAAGTGGTGCGACAACCATTGTCACGTCCCTTGACCAAATCCGGGCCCCTGATTATGTCGACAAAACCGGCACGAAGTACTCTGAGTTGGAACATTATCCTGGGTTTCCGAAAGGATATCCAATTTCCACCAGCATCGTTCCAGCACCATTCAACGCCTCTGTCGCGTGCGCTCACACCAACATGACTACAGTACTGTTTGGAGAAACACTCACCCGAAGCTCCCAATTCACAACTTCAACAAACACGGGAAGCACCTCCAGTCTAGGAGGATTTGGAGCAAACGACGAGCTCAGCCCAGCCGAATTTATCTGTTTGCAAAAGCGTCTTTCAGCCAAACGCATTCGCTACATAAACCAAACCTCAGCTGCCGACACGGACAAAGTAATCTTCAAGACTTACGATAAGAAAGTTGTTGTCAATGGTCACCTCGAAATGGTAGATGTGTTTTGGAGTGTCTGGAGACATCGAGATGGGAGCTTCTTCAGCGGCAACGACGTGTCGTTCGGTTCTGATGGCTGTACTATAAGTACGAAGGGCATGGAGACATCTTGTGGACTATAACGAATGGTCTTGCACAGTCTCTTATCGCTGTGTCTCAACAAACTAACTCTTCTCAGTGCACGGGTCATCTGCGATTTTCAGGTGGGCCCGTTCTATGAACTGGAGTACCCCACAGTTCGCTCCGCGATTTGAGCTGTGGGTCGCGAAACTTCTTGACCATACCTTGGGCATAAATCCCTCACATATAGCTTCTTGTGGCTATAAGTTCTTTGATCATAAATTCATATGAACTATTAATTTGAAGATCAGGCAGCTAGGTCGTTCGCCTCGGCTGGTTTGGAAACAACGATGTTAGGAGGTGTTATTACCTGAAAGCAATTGCGGGCAAACCATTAGCTACCTCCAGACTCTTAAGCGGGTCCCTGAGATGCCGAAAGAGAACGGTTTGGTCTCTAGGATTAATTTAACAAGCTGGAGCCTTTCCACTAGATCGATATCCAGAAATTGCGCAAGCCGCAATAATGTTCCCGCCATCTCCTTGCTTCTCCGCAGTACCACAGTACCAAGATTCGTCTATCTTAAACAGTTCATTAAATAAACTCAAACTCAAAAGCCTTGAGCGCTGAGATCGTCACATCCCGTTGGCCGAAATCCCCTGTCCTGGAAAAATATTCTAGAGGTGCACAGACCTGATATCCTACATTTGTTTGGGCTTGCACGAAGTAGACAAGCTCGCAATAGCTGGTGCCCTGACTCCGGATAGCTGAAGATACGGGGAACCCTGTGCGACGCTAAGACTTGAGCGGCGGTGTGCATTGCTGCGAAGAAGGACACAGCAAAATGACAGGCCGCCTCCAAAAGTCTCCTGATATTGTGGAAATAGAGTGTACTGCCTGTGGAGCATGTGATGCAGGTTATGAGATCTATATCTATCTGATCTCCAGGCCGCGCGACCCCGATGTAGTAGTGCTGCGTCTGTTTCGATCGCACTTAGAAAGTTGAAGCCGTTATCGGTAGATTTTTCTAGAATTCTACTATTGCCAACTTCTTTACTCTCATTACTTGTCTTTTCTGCGAATATGTCGGCGGCGGCGGATATCACACCTGAGCAGGCGGCCCAGTCCCTACAAGGACTCCTCATTACCATTTCGGTGGTATTTGCGGCCGTGTCGTCGCTAGTTATGTTGATGCGCCTTTATACTCGATGTGTCATTCTTAAGACGCTGGGTTCGGATGACTGGACGATGTCCATTGCAACGGTACAGAGGAGCCTGAACTGAGGTTATGATTTCCTGGCTGATAACACAAATGAAGGTAGTGTCGATAGTGTGTTCCATTGCGACCTCTCAAGGTATGTTAGCTACATTGATCCAATCTCCAATCCTTGTACCCTCCTAAAGCTGACCCATAATCTTGTAGAGGCAAAGCACGGCCTTGGCCACCATACTCAGGTTGTCTCACCCAAAGACTCAGCGATGCAATTGAAGGTGTGTCCAGATGAAGAAATCAGTCTAGCACATCTGACGAAATCCACAGTACCTATATGCTGTAATTATCCTCTACAACCTAGGGATGAACGTCATCAAGATCTCGTTCCTGTTGCAGTACCGGCGCATCTTCTCTCACAAGACGGTCCAAAAGATATGCCTGGGCATGATGGTCTACGTCGTCATATGGGCCATTCTTCAGGACGTGCTGCTTGGCACTGCATGTGTTCCCATCTCGTACATCGTGCCCAGCACGGCTGCGTGGTGTCTGAACACGCTGCCGATTTGGTACTTCTCTTCCGCCAACAGCATCGTCACTGACTTCGTCATCTTCTGCATTCCACTGCCGTCTGTTTTAAAGCTCCAACTGCCACGGAGACAGAAACTCATGGTGTCTGGCATCTTTTGTCTTGGATTCTTGTAAGTGAAATTGTATCCCCCTTTTTCACTACCCTTGTAATTTCGTATCGCTTCCTGTCAAGACTTCCCTACCTACCTACCCAACCTATGTCTCGCACGTCTAACTACTGGCTCGCTCAAGTGTCTGTATCATCTCCATCATCCGCATCTTCACTCTTCACGAGGCCGTCGTCACCACCGATCCCAGCTGGACTAACGCCGAAGCCGCCATCTGGAGTGTCATCGAGCTCAACTGCTCCATCCTCTGCTCCAGCCTGCCCACGCTCCGCCCATTACTCTCCCGCATCATCCCTGGCATGTCCAGAAATAAGAACACCGAGGGCTACCAGTACTGGGGGTCGCAGACTCCTAGAAATCATCATATGGGGAGTAAGCACGGGAATGCGACGGCGCCCTGCAGTGCGAGTCAGGAGGAGCTGGCCCTCGGCACGGTCAGTTCACGGTCCGCAGGAGGCGAGGTGTACGATTTTCAAAAATCATAAAGGATGACCACATGGCTTCTCGAATATCATTACACTAAAGGCAACATATGGTTACTACCAAAACGGCACAGACCGTGTACATAAATTAGCTTTGAGTATATGGCCTTGTTACCAAATTCTCCCAGAACTCGATTGCAAGAATTCTCATCGTAATCTGAGAATCAGATGAAGCAGTTCTCGAAGTTGGCAGAGCTGATATGGCAATATGGAAGACGAAGGTGGAGATCAGACTTGGAAGTCGAAGTGTATCTCATCCAAAATGTGGAGAGAAGGGACGAGGCAAAGCATTGCTCAACAACACCCCGTTATACATGAACACCTTGGCTAAACTTATAACCCATTATTATGCCATGATGCTGTTCAAATTTTTTTTTCTCCCGTTGCTTACCTCTTGGGCACTAGCGAGCACGGAAACGCTCAGAAGCATCCTCAAAATGCTTCACCCGTGGAAGACAAACTTCGACCAAAGGACGATGCTAGCATACCATTACTTCTTAGGGCCTTGAGGCCTATTCCGAAAACTGCAGTCTGCAAGAGCTCAATTCATGGATTGCAGGAATGTATGGAAGCATTGGGTCGAGTCGGCTACCTCGACAATAGCGAGAATGAATCCATAAACATAGCGAGGCTGTATCGAGATTGTTGCTTTTTTGGGTATCTGAGAGGGGACGACAGATGTCTAGCTACCGATTTATTGAAGCTTCTCAAAGGCCCAAACGGTTCAAAACTTTCAATGTTTTGGAAGATTGGATTCAGCAAGCACTGGGAGGTGGAGAGGACTCAACTCTGAGAGACGAAGCCGCTCAGATACGTAATAGATGGACTGCATAAAAGGGCGTATTTTTGGCGAAGATTCCAGCTCACTGGAAAAAATAATCTCATCTGCGAGAGACATCCTCTTCATGATGGCTGATATCATCATGGGCCTCTGCTTCTTGCGGATGCAAGAGTGGATAAGGAACCGGCCGCGGTCACGATGGCTTATAGATTTCTAGGAGAAAGAATTGGCTCACAGGACGTCGACCAGAGGAAGATAGGCAGTGTGGAACACAATTTACAGATTGAACCAAAGGATAATGTATGGGAACAAAGTGGGCAGTCTACTGACCGGTTCACCAAAGCTGTAACTTCGGAAAAGCAAAGAAGGGATTGTTGTCATTCTGCTACCTCAGATATCTGTGACGCGAAGTCAATTAACCATCATTTATACTGTCCAATCCATGGAGCTTGAGTCGAGGGAGCTGCAGCGCCATTGATATCCGCCTTGATGAAGATATGCAACATCTCCCCCGCCAAGAGCTCAACTGGAGTGTCTATGAACAAACCCGCCTCTCTCCCCAATATCGCCTTTAGGATTGGTCCGAGGTCATGTGCATTGAAATGGATCACCGTCCCTTCCGGGCCCCATCGGTATGGGTAATTGACCCAAGCGGGTGTCATATAAGCGTCAGGTGTTCCGTTCAACCACTCTGCAGCTACAACCTCATATCGCTTCGAGCAGTCCAGTTGCAGTCCACCATCCGCAGTGGTGTTGACAAGGTCAAAACCGAGACCCACTGGAACACCCAATACCTTTCTGGTGTCGCTATAGTTCGGTCCGGCCCCAGGCCAATTGGCGTGCCCGTTCAGGGAGGAATAGATGATTGGATGGCTGCCGTTCGTCATCTTAAACTGAGCTGCGATGGCTTTCTTGTCGAACAGGATATTCTTGCCATGCTCCGAAAGCATGATTCCAATCATCTCCTTACTCGCATTATCAATCCTGATTCCAGCATACTCCCAGTCTGCCCAATGCTCTCCCAGTGGTGCGAGGTTCACATCTCCCTGGTGCTCAATCTTACCCATCTCTAGACTGTCAAATCTTGCAGTCGCATGCCCGTTGTAGCAGCTGAAGAACCAGAATTGCAGGTCGGTGTACGTGGTGTTTTTCACCCAGAGAGTGTTGACATATGCTTTGGCTGTAGAGAATTCACCACCTTTGGCAGAGTCTTCGACTTCAAGATAGTATCGAGTACCGTCCTTTGGTCCTTTTGGAAGCTGATCCTGGGTTGGGTGCACGATGTTGTTTGCTTTGTTTTTGCTGTCGACTAGGGTGGCGTGGGAGAGCATGTAATCGATGGAGCAGTTGACGTATTGCTCATCTGGGTGCAGGTGCAGGACCGGGGCATACTTTGCGATGGCTGCTTCGATGTCTGCTTTGGAGAGTCCATGTGCCATGTTGAGGAGAAATCTACCTATTAATGAGAAGAGTTTGGAATTAGGGTTTTGATATACTGGAGAGTTTGCTTTAGTAAGAGAGGAGGCTGGTCAGATTTAAGATCGCAGGGGAGGTGGAATTTCGAAGGAAGGCACGATGGGTCATTCCGAGTTCAGCTGATTCCAAGTCTGAAACCAGTAGCCGCTGTACGCCCTGCCGTACCGGGTTCTCTTTCATTTGTTGGGTAACATGAAGAAAATATGAGACATCGGGAGGTCAGGCGGAGTGGCTTGCTGCACCTCGCTCGACAGGTGATGGATCACATTCAGCTTTCAGCCTTGTGGGTTACACAGCATTCAAGTGTCATATGGCGACCATGAGATGAGCCTGTGAAAGTGCAAGTCCACAAATGTTACCTATAAAACATCTCAAAGTATCAAGTGCCGTGAGAACACCTTCCCCAAGTTTGGTACCTCTTTCGCATCATCCACACAACATGTCTGGCCGTTCAGAGTCGAGGCACCAAAGATCGGAACGAAAATGAAAGATAGGACCACTCGGAATACATCTTGAACTATAACATCTATCATGACCCTAACCCATTATGTTATCGCGGGGTCGACTGGTCACCCAGCGATACTCTGATGAGCTCGAAGCTCGCTCCCCAAGGTGCTCAATTGCCAAACGAGAAACGCACCGGGTTGCGAACATACTTGGCTTGACATTTTTGTTTCCGGAGTTCGGCGGCTATCTTTTCATTACCTTCTAGCTTTGAAATCTCTTGTTCAGCTTTCTTTTACTGATTCTGCTCTTCGAGATCTAAATCATCAAGTCTTTTGACAGTGGACATCACAGGCGTTGGAGCTTCCCTCTCGCGCTTCAAAAGGTTCGTGGCTGCTCTAGTGATGATTTTCTCCCGCAGCGCCAAGCTAAATAACTGAGCTCGATTCTGGGCACTCTTCGTCCGTGGCTAATTCTTGGAACAAATGTGGGTAACGGGTATAAATGTCCACCTCGTAGAAGATATCATCGCCCAAGATTATGTCTGTCCTAAGGTCTTCCATGACCTCCAATTTGGCTTGAAAATAGTGCTCAGGAGCTTTGTTAAAGTTACTTGGGCTTGAATTCGTCCACCGGTTGGAAAAATCCTGCTATTGGCGAACTGTACTTGGCCAGCTTCGCTACGGTCGATGATGATTGCGAGTCTGGCCGCCAATATTCTGGAGATGATGTTGACCTCAGCTCCTGTATCAGGAACTGACGCTGTCAACACGTCCAAGTAACATGGCAGCCTCTCCTGACGAAGTCCAGTTCCGGGACATTGAATAAGTGGTGGTATCCTTATCTACGGCAGTGGTCGATCGCGTAATCGACGCTTGAACTTGTTGAGCGTGCTCGTCATTAGCAGAAAGAGTCGGCCCATGATGATAGGAGTGGCCAATTGCTCAAAGACGAAGAACTCGCAACTATCATCCCATTCTTCTCCAGGAAATTACTAAGGCAACAATGTCCTACCCACAGACTTAACAAATTCCCACCAATTAGCCATTCAAATCCACAGATCATATTGTCTTCGATGATGGGAGCCGCTAGTTCCTGGGCCAAGCTTCTTCTGGTCAAATTGTATGTAGCACAAGTGTCCGGACGGGCATTGAAAGGTCCTTCTTGTTTCGCTTGATATGAGGCTCAAGTCTTGGGGCGGTAACAGGCAAAGGCCGAACCCTTGACCGAATTCCTGGGTCTGTGACCTTGGCTCCCTTTGCAGCCTCTCTTTGTGACGGTAGGAGCCATGGTGTTATGGAACTTGTCTTGAAATTACCCGGGTGGTTTGAAGTTGAGCTTAGTTCTCCACCTGTGAGTGGCGGGCTAGATGTTGGGGTGTGATGGGGGTACGACGGAATAACCTAGACTGCGCATGCTCTTAAGGGACCTATAATCCATAAGCATGTATTGGTGCGCCACCTCCTGCTGGTGGGAGGGTCTGCCTCGATTAGAAAGAAGTTCTCGAGCACGAATTAAATTCAACTCTAAGTCTTGTCACGTGCACCTTCCACCGCGCTCCTCGGCCCGTCGTCGCGTCTCCAAAACAATCCAAATATTGACATCCCACCTCACATCTCCCATCAACCTTAACCTCAAACCTCCACAAATCCTCTCCATCTCGCGTGCGCAACAATCCTTCAACCTCTCAATTCATAAGACCTCACAATCAAACAAACAGCGGACAAAAATGACAACCTCAACCTCACAATCCCTCTCCTCCCTCTCCGCATCCGTCACCTCCCTCCGCAGCTCGCTCTCTCTCCTCGACTCCTCGATCTCCATCCTCGACGCTGGGATCAGCGATTTTCCGCGGTTGAAGACGGTTTTGGGTTCAACTCGCGTTTGTCTCTCCTTTACCATCCTTATCCTAATCCCTATCCCAATTCCTCTTCACCTTGCCCAAGGCCAAACTCAAACTGCCCAGATCACAATGCCAGGAGACAAGGAAGAGACAAGAGAGGAAATAAGCTGATGTCAGAGTGTCTGCAGCATTTCGAACTCACCCCCTCAACCACTCTCTCCACCGCCCAAGCCTCCCTAGCCAGCGAACTAGCCCCCGCAATCGAAACCCTTTTATCACGCACAGAACTTTATATCGCGAAGCTAGAGCGTAAACAACAAAATCTGATCGCGCGGTCTGAGTTACTCGAAGGACGTTTAGAAGGCACAGGCAAAGATGGAAAAGTAGGATTGAAGAGACAGAGGAGCTTGGATCGGTTGGTAAGGAAGGTCAGCAATGAGGGCTTGGGAGATAAAGATGAGAGGGAGGCAAGGGTGATGAAGCTCAAGATGTTGAGACAGAAGAAAGAGAGATTGGGGTATGCGGTTGAGAGGTTGGGGTTGCAGAGTCAGCAGCGGCAGAGACAGTTGAGGATGAGTGTTGCTGCTACGCCTGCGCCTTGAGGAGGAGCTGGAAAGCCACTGATGCTGTGATGGCAGCTGGAAATTGGTAGGAGTACGGATTTGAGGATTGAAAGGGAAGTGGATGGAAGGAAGAAGGTCGTTGAGGGGAAGGAACAAGGGTGGGAGAGGAATGGGAGGAGGGGCCAGCCCAGGTTGCCTTGGTTTGCTTCCGAGACCGAATATCTGCTGGCATGATGGATTACATCTCGGGAGCTGTCTATGGGACACTCTTACTGTATGGCAGACAACATTCATTGCATGGCTCTCTCGACTTCGACAACGCACAGACTTCCCGGACCACCTGCCCAGGACACACAACCTCTTCCGCAGACTAGTTACCTCTGCACGTACACGACTGTTTAATGAGTTCCGCTTCTCTTTATGGGAACCGAGGACTCTCACAAGATTGGGCGTCTGCTGGGCGTGGAGGGATAAATGGGCGGAACAGACGTTGGTCAAACGGCGTATAGAAGAGGGATCAAGGAGGGCCATGGACATGGCTGGAGTCATTCGGAAAAAGGGGTATCAAGTCGATATATTCTGCCTTTTTGTTCTGCTCTATACCCAGAATCGCAGTTAACGACCTTCTCGAATGCAGCAAAATTCCTCAATATAATGCATCATCTATATACCCACCCCATCAAACCTTCAAGTCCCTCTCAAACTATCCCCCCTAACCACCAACTCCGGCTTCTCATCCTTCCCACCCCCACCATTAACAACCGACTCCTCCAAACCGCACCCCTCAAAATCATCAAGTCCTTTGAACCCCTCCGCAACAACCCATTTCCTCGCCTTATTCCCCTTATGCAGCACGTCACACGCTTTCCCCAAGACCAATAATCCTGGCGGCCTCGACCCCTCTTCTTCGATCGCTGCTGCGACATATTGGAGGGTGGTGCGTATGACTCTTTGATCGGGACAACTGGCTCTTTCTATTACCGCACAGGGGGTGCTGAGTGGCCAGAGTTTGCGGGTTTCATCTATGTCACCGTTTTCCCGGGTAATTTTTGTGTCTTCGGAGGAGTGAGTTGTGAGGTCGGCGACCAAACCGGTGATGCGGTGGAGCGCCATTAAGAAAACCACCGTCCTCGTCTCCACAAACTCAGGTGGGATAGACGGTTTGCCTTTATGTCCTGTGCCGGTACAAATAAGTACTTGGTCGCTGACTCTGCGCTGTGTGGCTGGTATATCCACAAACAGCGGTGCGCTCAACGCACTCGTAATACCCGGTAACACTCTAATCGCATCACCATATCCTTCCTTCCGGAAGAACTCATACTCCTCGCCTCCTCTACCATAGATGTATGGATCGCCTTGCTTGAGGCGGAGGACGGTTTGACCCTTTTTTAGGCCTTGCAGACCAAGGGAGAGAAGTTCCTCTTGCGCTTGCTCTGCGTTCCCGGGAAACTTTCTAGCTATGTGGACGGGTGTGCGGCGGGGTATGAGGTCTAGTACTCCGGCGGGGACGAGTTTATCTGCTAATATCAGGTCGGCGGAGAGGATAGCTTTGTGCGTAGCTCGTGTTAGGAGATCTGGATGCCCGGGGCCGCTGCCTGCGAGGATTATTTTGCCTTTCCTGCTTCCACTATGTCGGTCGTCCAATTTGGAACTGTCTAGTGGTGTAGAGGTTTCTGAGTTCGCGACATAAGATTTGAGGACGCTTTCGACGTCTGAATCGGTGATTGCAGCGAGGCGGCGGAGAGGCCAGTACTCACAGATCTGTGACAACCACCTAATGCGTCTATTCTTCGCAGCGTCGAGATCTGCTTCTGTGATTAGTTTGTTGAAACTTGCTGTCTGGTCTATACTCTCGTCTTCGTCGAGATCTCCAGCTAATGCAGCATGAGTGATATGATCTTCTTCTTGTATACGTCTGCGGATTGTGCCTAAGCGTTGGCATGCGGAACCGAGGGAAGGAGGGAGAGAGGATGCGATTTCGCGGCGGATTCGGGAAGAGAGCTTGCAGCCTCGGCCGTTAGTCGTGACGCCGATTTGGAGGGGGCCGTTGGTATGCGTGGAAAGGAGGGTGAATGTACATAGAGACGGAGCATCTGTAACATTGACGGGTATCCTATTTCGGCGGCAGAGTTGGGAGATGTGAGCGCCTGGTACTTGTCAGCCTCAAACATTATATCCTTAGTCGGCATGCCTACTTAGAGGGTCTCGTGGACCAGAAGTAACAAAAACCGCGTCTACAACGCCGTTGATCTCCTCTCTTCCCAATGTCAGGGGATCCGAGACTTCAAATTCCTTCTTCAACCACTTTACCTCGCCATTATCTATTCGTTTTTGCAGTGCGTAGTGTAGCTCGGAGGTTTCTGGCGCGATGAGGAGGGGTTTTGCGCCGACTTCGAGGGATTTGGAGCAGCGGGATGCGGCAAGTGGATTGGAGCCAATGATGAGGTGGATGTGGGATGTTGAATCGATCGCTGTGAGGAGAGAAATTGGAGCCATTGTATGTGTTGTGCGAATGCGATGCTCTGTTCTCCTGCGTGGTGAAGCTCGAGGAGGGGCAAATCGTGCGCCGAGAGATGTCCGAGAAAATTCGCAAAATTACTGGAAAAGAAAAGGGTGAAGTGAGAGAGGATGATCGAGTATATCTATATCACTTCATATATCCCTCTTCCCTCGTCGTATCTCCTTCCCTCTGCCAAGTCAGGCCCTTGAATTTCCATGGAGATGTTTTGTCTGTTTATGTCGGTGATCGATAATTATTTTCTACAGGGGGAATGTCGTTATCTGGAGCCAATGAAGTGCCTAGAAGATACCCCGCTAATGCAGGCGGATGGACCCCGCGGAAGCGTCTGCATGAGCAACTTTCTCTTCTTTGGAGAAAAATAATATATCTTCAGGTTCAAGAGCGAGTGCTGATACAAATGTACTGTTCGACGTATGCTCTCTTGATTATAAGCACGACTTCTTCTACTAAGGTAGTGGCAAAAAAAGTTAAGCAAGCGAATATTTCAGTTCCTTCAAACGTGTACAAGCCTGTCATTCTTTCGAGCTTCGTTCTCTCAAGCAAAGGCCTCCTGGATTCTGAGAAGGCCAAGGGATATCCGCCTTCGGACCTGCACTCCACAGAATGAGAGGCCAACCTGAATATTAATGTCTTGCTGCCATTCACGAAACTAAGACCGGATTTGTGAAATGCTTTAATAACCGGTGCCTGTAAGAAGAATATGCCTGTGTCTGCAGCCGGCAACTTCAAAGTCCGACTTCTCAAACTCGAGCGAGATTGAAACTTTAGGCATTAATTCTTTCTCTAGAGCCAGGTAACATTTTAATGGAATGTTAGGTCCATCCCAGACCTCCAGATACTCTTGCAGTCGATGCTTGAATTTGTTCCACGCCTGAGAAGTGCAGGTTGGAAAGCACCTGTTGATATGGAAGACCAGCAAATCCATATACGCGTGGTTCCCATGCTATTGAGAAAACTTTTCATTGACCCTTCCCCTTCACCTCGTCTGAAATAGTACTTGTTTCATTGGCCAGAGCTTGCTTCGTCTTCCCTGGCTTCATTTTCGCACACAAATCCACCGTTTTGTTAGCGAGCACGATGAGAACATACCTACTTGGATGGAAGTTTCCCGAGGGAAGCACGCTAAGTACGATTCACTCAACTATGACTTTCAAATCTCCCTGGGGCTCGATATCTAACCCTACAAGAAAAGATGAAAGCTTCGCGTCATTTTGGGGTTTACAACGCGAGTACGGCACTGTGAATACGATAATACGCGTATTCGAGTAATCCCTGGAGGGCTCTGACCCGGTACATACTTTCCCAGCAAAGCACATATTCAGAATGCTCATCCGTCAGGGGCCATGCTTTCCCTTTTCAGCATTATCTGGACCGGAGCTGCATTGCATACACTAGCTCATGCATTCCTAGTGTTGAAGAAGACTCATTGCAGTGTTGATTGAGCACTTCAGGCAGCTCTAGGTCGGTGGGGCCATTGATGACTGGCTCATTACTGCGACCGAATGATCAGGAAGGCAAGTGACCGTCATATTTTAAATGTGCATTCGGGCCTACTGCGGTAGTATTCAGTGTGCTAAAGAGTGATAGGCAAACATCAGCAAGGAGTAATCTCGACATCGTCACACCTACTCTCCACGGCTTTTCTCCCGAACTGCGGGGCCCCGCAACTTCCGCAACTTCGGGGTACAAATGTCAAAAGAGTCCCCAAAATGTTAGCCAGCCCTTCGTATATGCGCTCTAAGTCTGCGACCAGATATTTCCAAGTCATGAGACCCGCAGTGTTCTTTGCGTGCTTCCTGTTCTTGCGATGGGGTATAACAGGAGCACACTCGAATCTCGGATCTTCCCAGAGAGGTGAAACTTCAGAGGAAAGAAGAGGTGTGTTTTCACCTCTATTCTTTTCTTTTAATCGTGCATAGCAATTGACACGCTGACCGTTTTCAGCATCCAACACCGATTGGGATACTGCAGTGGCTAAAGCACATGCCTTCGTGGCACAATTGAATCTCACAGAGAAAGCTAGCATGGTTACAGGTTCTGCGACTGGTGGGAGTTGTGTTGGCAACATTGTCCCAATCGAACGGGTTGGATTTTCTGGACTCTGCATCTCAGATGGCCCAACAGCAGTAAATCGGGCCGATTTGGTCAGTATTTTCCCTGCAGGACTGACCGTTGCGGCTACTTGGGACAAAGATCTCATGTACCAACGTGGACTGGCACTTGGTGCCGAGTTTAAAGCGAAAGGAACTCATATTGGCTTGGGGTAATTCACCTGAGCACCTTTGCTCTGGAAATATTCGAAGTTTTCTCTGACACCATCACAGCCCTGTTGCAGGACCTTTGGGACGTCACCCGCTTGGAGGCCGCAATTGGGAAGGTTTCTCGCCAGACCCATACTTGACTGGTGTGGCTATCGGAGCAACTGCTGTTGGCATGCAGGAAGCTGGGGTCCAATCTTGCAGTAAGCACTTCATTGGAAACGAACAAGAGACACAGAGAACGAGTAGCACCTTGGCAGACGGAACAATTATTGAGGCAATCTCATCTAATATAGATGATCGAACACTCCACGAGCTGTATCTCTGGCCATTTGCGGATGCGATCAAGGCAGGAACAACATCAGTCATGTGCAGTTATAATCGACTCAACGAGACTTACTCGTGTGAAAACGATGAGCTCCTGAACGGAATATTGAAAACGGAGCTTGGATTCCAAGGCTATGTTATGTCTGACTTCTTCGCCACGCATTCTGGAGTCAAGTCAATTAATGCTGGCTTAGATTTGGACATGCCGGGAGCGATTGATCAAGATTCCATAGCTACCGGAGCAAGTTACTTTGGCGAGAATATCGTTCAAGCGGTGAACAATGGGACCATAGCCATGGCTCGCTTGGATGATATGGTCAGCCGGGTCATGAGTCCTTATTTCCTGCTAGGACAAGATCAAAACTACCCAACGGTAGATCCATCCGCGCTGTTTGTTCTTGCAACTCAGTACGGGTTATCATTAGGATATGACGTTCCTGCGCGAGATGTTCGGGAAGATCATGCAGCATTGATCCGAAAAATTGGTGCTGCAGGAACTGTACTACTGAAGAACATCAACTCGACTCTGCCTCTGAAATCCCCGCAGAATATCGGAGTGTTTGGGAATGACGCGTCTGACTTGACCGGTGGTCTGACGTTCTTGGATCCTCTACCTGCAACTGGATTCGAGTTCGGATCTCTTGATGTCGGCGGAGGCTCTGGCTCAGGTCGGCATACATCAATTGTCTCCCCACTTGAGGCCATAAAAGCACAAGCTGCTATCACCGGGGCTCGCGTACAGTATATCACCGACAATTCAGTCATTGCTGCAGGAGAATTTCTCAGCATATACCCTATTCCGGATGTCTGTCTCGTCTTTCTGAAAACATTTCCGCAAGAAGGATTTGATCGCACCTCTTTCGAATTGGATTGGAACTCCACCCTCGTGGTCAATAACGTGGCGAAGCATTGTCCGAATACTGTTGTTATCACGCACTCTGCAGGCGTTAATACCATGCCATGGGCCGTAAACCCAAATGTCACTGCCATACTGGCAGCCCACTATCCCGGCGAGCAGACTGGCAACTCTATAATTGATATTCTGTGGGGCAAGACAAACCCTGCTGGAAGACTACCATACACCATTCCCGCAAATGAGGCAGACTACGACATCCCGATCGTCAATTTGACCAATGTCACGTCGCCTAATGCATGGCAGTCCAACTTTACTGAAGGACTGTTGATTGACTACCGGCATTTTGATGCATTTAATATCACACCGCTGTATGAGTTCGGCTTCGGTCTCAGTTACACTACATTCAACATAACACACCCTCTCTCGATATCCTCCCCTGTCAAGAATCCTTCGCCGTTTCCTAACTCGGAGTTGCCAGTGGCTCCAGGCGGGAATCCAGATCTGTGGACCGAGGTTCTCAGTCTCAGTACCAAGGTCCGAAATACTGGTTCTGTTGAAGGTTCCATAGTCGTTCAACTTTACGTGTCGCTTCCACGAGGTTCAACGCCGGAAGGTACGCCGGTAAAAGTTCTCCGCGGCTTCGAGAAGATGGAGTTGAAGGCGGATGAACAGCAAGATATTACTTTCCAGCTGACGAGGCGGGACCTGAGCTTTTGGGATGTCGTTGCTAAGAATTGGCGCATCCCAGAAGGCGCTATCATATTTCAGGTCGGGTTGAGCTCAAGAGATTTGCCGGAGACAGCTACATGGACGATGCTGTGAAAACCGATGAAGGTAAGGGTTGGAGTTATTCTGTGAAGTGTTGCCATAATATACCATGTCAATGCTTGCCACTCTAGAATGGGTAATCTGACCGGGCGGCTTATTCTATCCTGACCCTTAGGTATTTCTTCATCAAATACTTCATATGTCGGCGAGGCTTGGTAATCTCCGATCTCGTCCTCAATCAATGGCAAGACCCTGCCAATGACAGGACCGTCTTTCCCTTGGGTCAGTATAGCAGCATCCGATCCAGCAAAATACACTATATGATTCGAAGGTACAACGCTGCGCATGCAAAGCAGGAAGTGCTGACCGTTTTCCTTCACGAGCAGACGCACACTGCGATAAAAGGCTCCCCTTAGAGACAGTAGGCTTCGATAAGAAGCTGACGGGTCGTTTTCAGTGGGGTGGCCAGAATCCTCTGGATAGAATCTGGTGGAGCCAATCATATGAATGATTTCCAATGAAAGGTATTTCTCTATAGCCATAGAAGAAATTTTGCCGACGTCCCTGATCATCGCCCTCGTCAGTGCCTCGATATTCCATGACTTTAGGCCCAATGTGCCATTCGCCATGAAGTCTTTGAGATACCCCTGTACAAAGTATGGTTGTATTATCGGACGGAGGGGCCAATTCAATTGGGCCTTCCAAAATTTACTCTGCAGGTGGTTCGCAAGATAGGCGTTTTAATTCGAGAGTTTCTTGAATCAAGCGCATCCATCGAACAACATGATCGAAGTCCAGCGATACAGCGTCCCATATCAAATCTCTCCCTGCAGTTTCCCTAGCGTAGATCCAAGTAAGAGTCTGGAATAAAACTAGCGGTGTCTTTGAATAGTCGACAGCTATCCACTTGTCTGCTGTTCTCAGGATGAATTCCTCATGAGGGTCTTGTTCACAAGACCGATCTGTGAATATATTTTGTCTCTGGGATCACTGCTCAAAGAGTATCTGTAAGGAAGCGGATGTCATCGTTTGCATCTTCCAAGTTCCTAGAGACATATCGAAAAAATCTGGAAAGAGAAGCCCATGACAGCTAGTAGTGCCCAAATCGAACAGTGATTTTGCGTGCCCTGAAGATCTCCTGAATAATTCATACCCATTTCCAATAGTCCCACTTCACTAGACTTTTCAGTGCCTCTAGCTGAGATTTAAAGGTCGGCGTGAAGGAATTATCCGGCGGTATTATCAACTAACCCTTTCCGTCTTATGCGACGCATTCGGCTAGTCAGCGTGCTGCACTTGCTCAGGCGCTAATCACGCCTCAGCTCACCCTGGGCTCAGTCAACTCGCCTGGGCTGCATGAGCACCCTGAGCTTCCTGAGCTTCCTGAGCAAAATTTATCACATCGTCATACCATTTGACTTAACGCCTTTTCGCCAATTACACTAATCTGACGTAGCGAGAGGCAATTTATATAGGTAGGATTGAAGGTATTCGGTTGATATAATAGTAGAGGGAATACAGGGCTCTCAGCCTTATATAAATGTAGAAAGGAATATAATTAGTGTTCCACAGATACCGTATCGTGGTCAAATTGACTACAGATTTAGACTCGCATATAACTCCCCAAATAGTAGGCTAAATGAAAGGTGCAATTTCATGATTATTACAATTCTGCCAACTCATAACTCACCGACTCAAAACAAATTGCAACCAACCCCTGTTATTCCTCCTCTATATAAGCCGAGAGTCTGGAGGCTGATGGACGCTAAGAACGAGAGGAGTTGGGACTGTCAGAGCATCACTCAAGTATACAGTCTTTTTCAGGCGTTCCTCCCACCAGATGGCCAAGGAAAATGAGGTAATCTCAAGCCTCATATAACGACTGTACCTAGTGTCCACTTCCGTTCAATTCAGTTCGCGAACTCGATGCATTTGTCTCTAAAGATCTCCCAGTCCCATCTTTAGTTTCACTCTCGCCATCCATCGTCTCCCAGTCCTCGTTGAACATCCAAGGGTGTGACTCGGCCCCTGCTAGACTGTTTAAACGTGGCCTGGACACAAACAAATTTCGATCGTGAACACCAATGCCAATCTGACCATCGTTGAGTGCAAAGGAGGATATGGTATTAGAGTCACACGGCCTGGAGTCAGCAACCTTCTCGCTGAGAGTTCTTTGTACACATTGTTTAAGGTGGCCCATGATGCCTTGCAAGATCTCGTGGCGTTTCGCGAGGGCTTCTTCTTTCGTACGTAGGCCGTACACATCGGCATAATCGGGCATCTTCCAGTTGGCGTACAGGTTGCCATGTGTGCCCCGGATCTGGACACCGCTGGGGTGACTGGATAAATAATAGTGACACAGCTTGCAAGCGGGCTTGCTGCAACCAATGTATTGCCAGTTGTTGAAGAACCGCTCAGGCCGTGTGCCACCAGTCTTCTCGAGCCAGTTGTGGACAAGAATCTCGGCATGGACAATAGGGCGGAAGGATTTTTTGGTCCACTCATCTTCAATCACCTTGTCTAGGTCGAAGTTTTGCTGCATAGTCTCAGCCAGGTCCAGATATTTGCCCTTTAATTCGACCGAACCGGTTATCATGCGGGTGAGGATCTCTGATGCCGTTTGTGGGCTTACACTGAGCGGATTCAATGCTCTACTGCTCGACGGAATATATGTGACTTCGAAGGTATCGAAGAGACTTGGCCACATACAGCCGGAATCCCAGAGCGCCTCAACAGCACGCCTATATGCCAAGAGCCTGGAAGAATGGTGTTGAAGATTTCGCCATGGTTCCGTGTTCCCAGCATTATCGTCGCTTGCTCTCTTTCGAAGGAACAGAGCTGTGGCTGGCTTCTGCAGGTTCTGTAAGGCATTAATCAATTCTTCGGTGTGGTCTAAGACTGCGTTATTCCATGTTATGTCAGCCTTGCTCAATGTCCTTGAGAATTTTGGGGCTAGTGAAACTTACATTCGTCATCGTCGTTATCACTCTGTTTGGCGAGCCGAACCAATTCCAGCATTTGGACAAAGCTTTTCTGTCGAGAGGCAGCTTAAAACGGGTTGACGTTAGAAAAGGGGATGAAATAAAAGGCAAGTTTTGAACTCACGAGTCGACGTATTCTCTCTCTCGCAAATCGCAATGCAGTCTTCTAAGGCAGACATCAAACATTTCAAGTAACACTGAACGCGCTCGCGATTGAACACCAAAACATCCCGGAGAAGGTTACTCAGATATTCTTCACGTTGATCGTCATCTTCACAGCGCGATGACTCCCCGAGGCTAGTAAGAACGGCGCGGATGTAAGCTCTAGTAGTCTCCAGCTCCACGGTTTTCCTTCTATTGGACCCAAAGACGTATTCCACCTTGTCTGGGTGCTGTAGAACAGCAAAAGCCGTGACAGTAAACCCATGTGGGCGGGAGTCACAGATTTGACCCAGCCTGGAGACAAAATTGCGGAACAAGTTTTCATCAGAATCTTCTCCTGTGTTATGGGGCAGGTCGTTGCTCTTCTTGATAGCAGTGCCTTTGTAGCCTTCATTCAATGCTAGCAGAAGAACGACAGCCTCGTAAAAACGACGAAGGCTCTTTAGAGAGAAATCGACGGGTTCCGCAAAAACATGGTCAATTGCCTCGTCTGGCTATTGTCAGATCGTTGTGATGCTTGTAGAACGGAGAACCAACATGATAAATTGAGGACAAAGGTAAGTACTTACTTTCCCGTTCTATTATTTGAGACATCGCGACGTAGTACGGTAAATGAGAGCTGAGCAGGACAATTAAATGGTGAGGAACTAAAGTATCAAGCGTAGAAGGAGGGATGAGGAGTAATTGCGTAGCGTAGAACAATAAGTAGATAAGTTAGTTATCTCCTTAAGCATTACCTACTCGAGATCATCGATCGCCCTTATATACCCAAAAAAGGGAGGAGACCAAGAAGTCCCTACGTGGACAGCAAATCCTCCAGTTGACCACCTACCTCATTCTCTAATTATCTTACTCGCCCCAAATATACTACGAATGCATCTTACAGTTACACAAGACCCCTCAATAATGCCTCAAAAACCTATGGTCCGCTTGAAACGGCCTTGGCGAGCCTGGAACAAATTTTGAGCTCTGTTACGCAATTCTGCCTCCTTTTGCTGGTGCCGAAATATACCGAGTTGTGGACCGATTTGGTACAATTGGTGGCTCAGAGACCTTTTGCAGAGGCGGTGGGCCTCATGTAATACAGAAAGCCTGAGCCTCCTGCGTGTCGAAACTTAGAGGCTTCAGCATACAGAAAGTCTGAGGCCTCCTGCATGTGGAAACTCAGAGGCTTCATGCATACAGAAAGCCTGAGGCCTCCTGCATGAGGGAACTCAGAGGCCTCATGCATACAGAAAGCTTGAGGCTTCCTGCATGAGGAAACTCAGAGGCCTCATGCATACGGAAAGCCTGAGGCCTTCTGCGTGTGGAAACTCAGAGGCCTCATGCATGGAGGGAGTGCTGGCACAGTCGCTGTCCTGGGACCTAAGGCTCATTTACATGTTTAAAGAAGCTAGACACGACTCGTAATGCTGACATGGCTTCTTTACTTCGTGGCGATAGGACAACATATAATGTTGGATTTCTCGGTGAATGCGGCTGGAACAAGCCGATTGAAGCCACATCATACGGGGTGGAGAATAGCGGGAGGCTTAGCGCATTGCACCATTTCTTAGGGGCAGGTCTCATGCAGGATTTGCAGCTAACGGATTAAAGACCAACGAACTCGTTTGATCTAGACTGACCGGCAAGGCAGACAATAGATTACTTCACTTTGGCGACAGCAGGGTGAAATAGAACATTTTCGGTCGATGTGACCAAAACGATTTGATGCGTGTAACGCACCGGCTAGCGGACGACACAATTGAGTACAAGTCGATCATGCTTTTGTGGCGTTTGATTCCTAGTTCCCAAGCCTGCAAGGCTCCCAAGCCCAAATATTAAAATTCCTGGGGGCCCCGGAAGATATTACCGAGTAGGCGAAGCGGGCAGCTCTCAAGACTTTGGAGCATCACTACGAAGAGTCCTACTCTGCCGTCATTATTCACTGCACATTTAAATATCACCTTTTCTAAACTTTATTGGCCTTCAAGGTCATTCCTTTTACAGATATTGGGAGATTAGATCAATCGACTACCATGGCGTACTTTGGTAGGCAATTTGACATAGAAGGTAAGAAGCATGGAGTGATCGTGGTCTCTATACTTTAGAATACATCTGGAACGTACTTGTCCCTTGTGGCAAGGAGTAGGCTAGAAGTCTAGAAATCCACTCTCCTGAACTCCTACGGCTGACAAGACACAACAGGAAACTTGGAACTAGACGCTTACCAGGAAGGTATGTCTGTGGGATACACAGAAAGTAGAACCATGGCCCTGAATGTAGTGAAATGGGTAGATGAAGCTAGTATGCCCCTTTTACGGTTTGCCATCCCAGGTAGAGTATTTGCTGAGCAATCCCCTAGTTACAGCGAGCGATGGACTGTTGCCAGATCTAACTCCTTGCCGTCAAGCCATGTTTACGGCCGCCGAGAAGATTCCTCATGAGCAAAAATGGCCAGTCTCGCATACTCTGCCATCTCTTGACAGCGAATTGGGTGCCCAGCTTTCCCTAATATACCAAGCCCAACTACCCCCCGACGATCTCAGCATAAGCACAACATCTACATTGAATTTTCAAACCCCTGTGATCTATTCAGGAAACCATCATTTGGATTCATAGATTCCAGATGATATGCAGCAGGGTGACTCTCTCATTCTGCTGCCTGGCTTCTGTTCACAGCTCAGCCCGCCTCAAGATCACCACAACCGTCTCACTTGGCATGGCGACGGAACTGACATCGATGCTTCATATCCTGCATACCAGAATGCAACCCCTCAGTGCCCTTTCATTCCTTATAGTGCCTGTAATACCACAATCGAAGCAAACAATGGCAGAACACCAATTATAAACAAGAAACTCTATTGCCCTTGGCCTGGCTGCCGTCAGTCTTGCAAAGAGTATACTGCGGGCGAGTTGAAGTTTGTTCAACCTACTCATATTCGCCCGCGGTCTCCACGCTAACAAACTTTTAGAAAGCACTCGAAGACACACACAAAGCCGGAGCAGTGCCCATACTACCCGAATCCCTGTACTTGGAAAGGAACCGCAGAAAAACGGGAGCTCCGAGCGCATATGAAGAACAATCATCAATCTAGGAGCAATTCGCGTTTCACTTGCAGCAACTGTCCGAAATCGTACACGGAGAAAAAGAACCTCATTCGGCACCAGAAGAAGTGTCGCGCAAAATAACAGGTGCACTACAGGGCCCTGGTTTGATATTGGCCCTTCCCTATGCTTCTCAGTTGCTGCGGCTATCAATTCCGGACAAGTTTCTTTGGCTGGATTGGGGTCGAAGTCAAGACGACCCTCGTCAGTGGTCGCTCTAGCCCTCTTCATATTCAATGAGTAGGATGGGAGAACAAATATTTTGATTTGGTGAGAATACCAACCAAAAAAAAAAAAAAAAAAAAAAAAATTTTCGATTACAGATAGATTTGTGAGTGATGAAGAGCACAGAGGCAGTGAGAAAGGTCAGATTCAGCTGGTGAGCTGGCGGCACTCAGTCTCAATGTGGCTAAGCCATTTTGCAGATTGGGCATGAATCTTTCCGGAGGGCAGACTATCAGTCTCTACTTACCCATCCAGGGAGATTCCCAGGGTCTCACTGCGGTGTCTGCGTAAGTGTGGGTATTTCTTGCATTTTATCTCTGCATCCAAAAAGAATCTCGAACCCCTACACTCGCTGAATCGCTTTGCATGTGACCTTTCGCTTACCTCTGTTTCCCCTGATGCCAAAACGAGGCCATCCTAATGAATTTGGAGAAAACAGGCAGATCGAAATTATTGTTCAAACATATGCCGATGCAGAAGCAGGGTTTGATATTAACGAGGGCACGCAACCGTGGCAACTACGTCGACCATCCAGACTTCACATCCATTTGAGGAATCTCTCAAGGCTGAAATTCTTGGCGAAGATCTGCGGGATGATCCAAAATTTGCAGTGAGAATTTCACGTTTCGCAACGGTGCGTTAATGAACAGTGCGTGTTTCTCGTATTTATCTTCCTCTGAAAATCCCACCATCGTCATCACCGAGCCGTTCCGCCTGTGGCCTCGTTTCGCTCCCTTTCCCCACTGCCGAGGTGGCTGCCAGTCCACGTGATGCCCGGCCTCCCCTTCCCGAAGCGACCTTCTATACTTGGCATAAAGGCCGGGAATCTTGGCAACGAGTGGTGACCTGCATTGATCATCATTTTAAGCCCCGTCAATCCCTAACCAGCGCCCAATCATTATCCCACGAGCGATGAACTGCCGTCCAGATGCAGTTTAGTGAGGGGCAAGATAAAGACCTAGCAATGATATACTTTTTGCACCCGAGGCACGTGGATGCCATTCGTCAACGGCGTTTGCGTGGCTGTGAGGATATATATTGGGCTGAGGACTTGAGATATGGGAGCTGGATACGCCTCTTGCACTGGTCAATAACACCTCTAAAGGTTCTGCATCATGGACGCCTTTCTTGCCCGCCTCACAGCGCTACCACTCTTCGCTGCTTGCGTTTTGGCCGCGGCTAGTTATCCTCCTATTCCTGCGGATTTGACAACTCCAGTCCAGCAGCGAATTGCTGTCAATGGTCCAAACTGTGAGTCTGTACGTCAAAATTTTCTTGGATGTTATACTAATGTGGCATAGCCATTTCGATTGGCTGGAACACCTATGAAGAGCTTGCCAAACCTTGCGTCCAGTATGGTCTCTCCAACACCAGCCTTACCTCAGAGGCCTGCTCGTCTTCATCCGTCACCTATGCTACCTCTAGGACATACTCCAACGCAGTCATCCTTACTGGCTTGACCCCCGCAACCACTTATTACTACCAGATTGTGTCTACCAACTCCAGCGTCGAGCACTTCTTCAGTCCCCGTACAGCCGGTGACAAGACCTCCTTTGCCATGAGCGCTGTTATCGATTTGGGAGTCTATGGCGCTGATGGTTATACCATCGAAATGGACCAGACCAAACGGGACACGATTCCAACGATCGACCCGTCCCTCAACCACACGACCATTGATCGTCTTGCACAGAACATCAATGACTACGAGATCATCGTCCACCCCGGTGATTTCGCCTATGCCGACGATTGGTATCTCAAGGCTAAGAACCTACTTTACGGCGAGGAGGCTTATGAAGCAATCCTCGAGCAGTTCTACGACCAGCTCGCTCCCATCGCTGGCCGCAAAGCATACATGGCCTCCCCAGGAAACCATGAGGCTGACTGCGAGGAAATCGACTACACCACCTTCCTGTGTCCTACCGGCCAGAAGAACTTCACCGACTTCATGAACCGCTTTGGACAGACCATGCCTACGGCCTTCACGTCCACATCTTCCAACAATATCGCGATGGTGAATGCCAATAAGGCTAAGCAGCTCGCCAACCCTCCATTCTGGTACTCGTTTGAATACGGAATGGTCCACGTCGTCATGTTCGATACAGAGACCGATTTCACCGATGCCCCTGACGGACCAGGTGGCTCAGCAGGCCTTGACAGTGGCCCTTTCGGCGCCACGAACCAGCAAATCGAGTTTTTGGAAGCGGACCTCGCATCTGTGGACCGTACTGTGACCCCCTGGCTCATAGTCGGCGGCCACAGACCTTGGTACTCAACTGGAGGCAGCAGCAACCAGTGCACTGAATGCCAGACCGCGTTCGAGCCTCTGCTGTATAAGTACGGCGTCGACCTCGCAATTTTCGGCCACGTCCACAACTCGCAGCGTTTCGTGCCTGTTAATAACAGCGTCGCTGATCCCGCTGGCATGAATGATCCTAAGGCACCTATGTACATTGTGGCGGGCGGTGCCGGGAATATCGAGGGCCTGAGTTCCGTTGGCACAAACGTGTCTTATAATGCTTTTGCATACGCAGATGATTTCAGTTATGCGACGATCACTTTTTTGGATGAGGAGAATATGAAGGTGGAGTTTATTCAGAGCTCGACGGGGGATATCTTGGATACGAGCACGTTGTATAAGTCTCATACTGAGCAGTTTGTTGTGCAGTAAGAGCGTTGAGTTATGGCCGAGATGAAATAATGATAATTTTGATTTGAACGATGTATTCTGAAGTGGTGACGCGGCAACATTTCGACTGACACCTTGGTCCTTGTTTTCGAGCCATGAAAAAAGGTTTTCCCATGAGATTCGACTCCCCACACAGTGTCGCACATACCTAGGTAAGAGTCAACTGCATTACTTTTCGACCAGGCATATATCCAGTAGCTAGGTGTAATAACATCTGCACTACTGTTCAACTTCTTCGTCCCTCTCTAAGTTCTCATCAACCTCCCATTTCCTCCACGCCCTCTCCAAAAGTGGATGTTTCACCCACTCCAAAACATGTCTCTCGCTCTCCTTCACCTGTTTCCCCATTGAAGCTAGCACCTGCCCCTTACACCCACCGGCCTCAACCACGCATAGCTCGCATAGATCATAATCTCCGTAGTTGCAGCGATTACAGTGCCAATGCCCAGCATCGTTTGTAACCTCAAATGCACAGGCATCGCAAGCCAGCCCGCCCCACCAGAATCGTGGAGTGGTTGCAAAGTCGGGTCGAGACATATACTGTTGGCCGCGGCGTGCACGCTCTATAGCTGTGTCGGAAAGAGGCGGCTGTTGGCGCTCGAGGTCGCTGAGTGAGACAAGAAGGTGCTTGTCTGGCAAAGAGGCTCGATTTCTGATTGAGGAGGAAGGATTTTGAGTTGGAATTATGGATAGCGATACTGAAGCCGACGGTACGGGAGTCAATTCAGTTGAAGAGTCTGAGTCTAAAAAAGGAGCCGCGATGTTGATATCTGGCGTTGAGTCTGATTGCAAGCCAGAATCACGGGGCGGCTCTCCACATCTGTCTAGTGTTTGGGCCATGGAACGTAGTCTACGTACCAGTTGCACCAAGCGCTCATGGAAGAGAGAGTAGAAGAGCGTTGGCAGAGCTGCTGATGACACAGCTCGCTTTGAGAGACGAGAAAGAGCAAGCCAGTCTCTCAAATCTCGAACTAAAGACTTGAGATCTCGTGTAGATGCGAGAAGTTCAATTTGAAAAGTGGCCTTTTGTTCAACAGTGAGTGGTGATATTTTCAGGCTATAGCGGACCGCGAGCGGACAGTAAGAACTTCGGAAACTAGTCAGTTCAGAAGTGACATTTATCGAGCTTTCGGACTCTGTCTGTTGAAGGCTTGGGCCGAGAATAATTTTCTGAAGCTTGGAGCTACTCGACCAAACCTGCCAAAGCTGTTCCAAGACGCAGTCGAAAGTAAACAGGATGAGCCTGGTAGTCGGGCGTCGTGTGTATATCGATACTACTCGCTTCACGCTGTCAAGCCAGTGCACTGAGGTCAGAGGTTGTAAGTAACCCATTCCGCGATTCGTCCACCCAGTGATGTCACTGCTAATAGTTGCGGATATCTTGATTTTGTAAAGTTCCGAGATCATAGTTTCTGGTACAGGCTTTGCGTTGACGAAGGGACGGTAGAAAAGCATGCCGCAAGTGGAACTTTCAGATGCAATCAGTAAACGCGAACAACATGGTAAAAACCAGAGATTAATGGCTTACTCACCATTTTTGGTCTGGAGTCCGGAGCGCGAAGCATCGAGGGCAGTCTGGATCACTCTCACAAAGAGTCACAACAATGATTCCGGTGGAAAGCTCAAGCTGAGGTCGCATGATATATTGCCACAGGTCGTGTCGGATCATGAAGCTACTCTTTCGATACCGTTGAGTGAGACCGTACACGGCGAGAATTGAGAGCTCCTCGGCGACATGACCAATCGATTCGTCTTGCACGGCTTTGGCGAAGCTATGGAATACCTACGAACGATAAACTCTGGACAAAGCGCGAGTTGCAGGGATTCATACCTTCCAGTCCCGAAACCACATCCATGGTAATCTGTCTCGTCTTCCAAAGACATCAACAAAGTAGAAACTGTCCCCCATTGACATATTTGTGATTGTGTCTAGCATGTGAAGGGCGTGGAGAAGTAATAGAAGCTCGGGGCCCGCTATGGCGCTGGAAACTAAACTCAGCTGCGAGTTATATTCATGGGATGAGACAATACTTACAGCAAACTGTACCAAAGTGTCTTCAGACTCGCAGCGATAATGTATAGGCTTTATGGCACAAAAGGTTAGTCAGTCATGCAGAAATTTAAGAGCAAGAAACCCGTACTAAGCTTTCAGGTACGGCTCATGAACGAAATTCTTAGTCACCACACTTGGAGCATGTTTTTCTTCACGCTGCACGCTCATTCTGTCAAGCGAAGCTCTGATCTCTCGTAAATAGAGATCATGCTTTTCAAGTGTTACCCCAAGGCGACGGTTAGTCAAATCGAGTTGCTCTCTAGCATCTTGTATCTCCACACTTGTGCTAGCACACACTTCAAGCTCGAGCACCTCAGGGTCAGATCGTTCCTGGACCTGAAGTGCCTCTCGAATCTGTGCTGTTGGGCTTCGTTCGAGCATATCGGAAATAGCATCGCAGATGGAAATAGGGAGGTCATTTTGGAGGCTCGAGAGAGCAGATCTGTTTGCATTAGTACGAAGTATTGTGCTTCACGGAGGTAAGACTAGCAGGGCTTGTTGAGTTAAAAGGATGCTAATGCATGCCAAAGGACTTGCAATTTTTCTCTCGAGCTTCGCAACTTTCTCTTCCACCGTAAAAGCCCACTCAAGATTTCTGGGAATCGTCTTCAAGGCTGTTTTGGATGCTGAGGTACCCAAAGTCTTGTCATACTTGGAGATATCGCTGACAAATGCTTCCAGGGGCTTTCTGATAATATCCACTTGTTCTTGCACCGCTGCTGCGTAAATTTGATCTAAGCCGGCTGCCGTCGCACCTCGTAAGTGAGTCAACGTGTTGAGGAGGCTCTTGAGAAAGGCGGATGTGGCCTGATACCTGGATGAGGCACCATCGGCTTTATCGAGAGCGTCGATGATGATCCCAACAGTCTGAATAGCAGTAATCAAGTCACCGGCGGACCAACCAAAGGCCGCCATTGCGATGGAATGTTCAGCCTTGCTGATCGCATGGAGTAACAAACGATCTTCTCCATGTTCAGAATATATAGCGGGTTTTGAACAAGGATATTGAATGCGACACTTTGGCTGGGCGCAGCTCCACTCCCCTGTCAACGCACCATTTAGCCGATGCATGTGTTCGAATAAGGTAAGAGTGGCAAATCATGAAGAAAATGAATATACAATTCCACCAGATCGATCACAAACTAATCATTGGGACGCAACGAATTATTCCCGCGGAAATTACCTATTGATAGAGAGCTAGTATGTCCTAACTCGCGGATTGCTATTGCACTACATTAATTTGCACTAGACTTCTATGCTCGCATGAAGGAAAGGTATAGACTGTATAGTTGAGATTAGGTGAGCGGATGAGTCAAAAGACAGATTATTCTCGCATCTTGAGGATATTTCAGTAAGCCTCTCAATAACCACTTTTGCTTCTTTTCAGCCACCGTGGATGCTTCTTCCTCTTAGGGCTTCGTGGCCTTCGCTTGTAAGGAGAGCATACGAGACAAAAGTTTTGCTTTAGAAGGGGGGGTCGGGGGCGGCTTCGGATGTGTTGGACTTTTTTTTCACCCCCGAACATTGGCGCAAGGCCTCTTTTTGCTTTTGAGATCCAGAGAGATTATCAGATAAGGGAAAATCACCTTAAATTCTCGAATTCTTCCAGCCCTCCAAAACTCAACTTATTATGTTCCGACGAGTCTACCAATTCTACGTCGGGTTTCTACTTCTTCCAGACTGCTGGGCGATGCTACAGAACAGCGTGCATCTGTTGAATCTGATTGTCTCACGAAGAGAGTTACTGATTTCCTTTTGAGACAAGCTCTTGGCGTTCCAAGCCACACTTTCCTCTCCCGTCTCAACAACGCCAAGTGAACCAACCACACGTGCGATTTCTCCCAAGCAATAAGTGTCCCGTGCTATCAATGGTCGGCGAGCGCTTGGCGGACGCCATGTCTTGGAGTTCTCACGATCATAGTTCTGAGGTATCGCGAAAATCAGAACTTCGACAATCATGGAATAGGCTCTTTCGTTGTCGCACGAGGGCTTGGAATCAGCCTCTGCGTCCCATCGTTCAACTCCGAAACCATACACAACTCTTGAACTTGGCAGAACCAGTCATGATGCCTCGAACCGTACTACTTACGGCCCGGAGCACAAATAAAAGCCACCTCGTTCCAATCTGATCAATTGACTCTTGGCTAAAACCACCTCCGCTGCTTTTTCCCACGGGCACCTCCTTATAAAAGAATCACTGTTTCCCACGACGTAACATATTCAAATTCAATTCTTGGTCGGTCCTCCATACCGAATTGTGACCCCTCCAGGTAGGTACCTGAGCGGCGGTGCTGCGACAGTATCGTTTGCGAAGCACTCGATTGCTTGGAACCTGACAGGATGATGATCCGATCTCTTCAAGGTGCACAATGAATTCTTGATCTCTATGCTTAATTGTAATTAATGGTATTCGACAGTTCGGGGTCCCTGGCTATGGATCGCAATAGCGTTTTGCATCTTCATATTCTGGACGCAAAGTCACACCCACATACCATCCTTATCCTCCTCCTCACGAGGACCTCCCGAACTCACCCTCACCCAACGAATGAACCGCTCCGAAGCCTCGTGGCTCTCCAGCATCTCCCTCCGTCACTCAACTGCTGCCGCCATGCCCAACATTATCTTCTTCCCCACCATGGCCCAATTTCCTCCAGCCAAATATCCATACACAATTTGGGACTTCTTCACTCCCTCCTACACATGTCCGCACGACGTGCAGCGCGTAGGTCGTTGGGGAGATGGCGGAAAATGGGTCTGCGGGATGTCTATATACGAAGCCAAAAGCCAAAGTACACGTCAAAGGGCTGGTGCTAAAAGTGGAAGGGAAATGGTCATGTACAGCTTCGGCATAAGTGACGACTCGACATTCGAAGCGCAGATGCTGCATCGTATTCCTGCAGCTCAAGTGTTCGCATACGATTTCTCAGTCCATGGGTTCGGGGCCGAGATCACTGCCGATGCTGATCTTTCCTCACGCGCGCATTTCAAACAATTTGGACTCGCAGGAACAGATGATGTGACTCGGACGCCACAATTCTTCTCTCTGAAAAGCTTGATGGCGCAGAATAACCATACATACATCGATATCCTCAAAGTGGACGTCGAAGGTGCTGAGTTCGAGGGTTTGACCACCTTTCTGGATAGCCATGAAGCAGCGGGAACATTGCCCTTCGGGCAGCTGATGATAGAGTTACACGTAGGTCCAGCTGCAGGGATGAATTATGAGAAGTTCTCGAAGTGGTGGGAGAGGTTGGAAGCTTTTAGCTTGAGGCCCACTTGGTTTGAGGTCAATTTGTTGTCCGTAACTTTGCCGAAAGGGGATCCGGATTGTGTTGAGTATGTGTTTGTGAATGTGAGGGATGAGAAGAATGTTTTGTGGGAAGGCTCGTAGAAGAGATACTTCACCAGTGAGGAATGAAGCAAATCTGAATGAAAAGCCGGCAGAGTGTTTTGATATAGCTTGAATTGATACGAAGTTATCCCTTTGGCTGCACGTATTGAGCAAGTCGTATCTTCGCCAACTCTTTGGCCTGGTTGAATTTGGTCATGAACTGCAAAAGATCTTTGGATCTATTAGCATGCTTCCCAGCCTCAGCGTCAAATTACTTACTGGTTTGAGCATCAAATTGGATAATCACATGCTTCAGCTTCTTCAGGGCTTCTGTTTGCGTATGCCTTTGGTAGAGACCTGCTGCAGCGAGATCCCACCGGGCCCGGTCACTCGTCTCAGGAGACCGTCGGGCAGGCAGATATGAACCCTTTCTCTCAATGACGCAACGGTGGGAGGTATCCTCGCTCTCGTTCAAATCTTGCTCGATAGTGACTTCCGGATTGACTATGACTTCGTTAGCTTTCATTAGCTCAAACATGCAAGAAAAGGACTCACGGTCAATGATCAGAAACGACCTCCAAACCTCATCGTTCTGACTTCCAGAAAATGGAACCGGACCTTTGTGCGCGAATAACACAATGCAAGGCGTGAACAACGCCGAGAAATCTGCTCCCTTAGGGCTAGCTGCTGGTACGGGAACATCCTTTGGCAAGATGGGTGGATCCACGATCACAGAGCCTCTTGAGGACGACGAGAACATAGAGAAAGCTGATGCTGATGATTTCCTCCTTCCTCCGAAGTTTGGACTGGTTGGAGATTTGCTGCTGCTGAAAGATGTCTGTGATGATCTCCTCGATGCGTCTAAATATGGCGACAGTGACCCTGATGAGCCATCGGATTTGGGCGCTGGCGCGAGCCAGAGCTGAAGTCTGCAGAGATCTTGCCGTCTTGCGCCACCGAGGAGTTTAGATTCGTGAGATGTTGCCAGGACTCGGAATCTGTCCAAACGTCAGTTCATATAGGAAGTCAGAGAAACATTAGAACGAGGTTTCACGAACTCGTCATGGATCACCTTATATCCTGTAATTGACTGTTGGAAGTCGAAGACATCTTTATTTTGCTGAAAAACCAGAACGCGAGAGACTGGAGATCTATTGTCGCTTCTGAATAATATAGTTTGAGATTCCAGTGGTGGAGAGTTCCACGTTCGCATCGCGTATGACGGAATGAGTTGGACGTGCTCAAGGTCGTAACTGTCACTAAAAGAAATTCAGTGCCTGAACTAGAAAGATGAGGTCATACGCACGTCGTTTCCTTCTCTCTTGCCTCGGACATAGAAGCCTTTACTAGAAGGAGACTAAAACGTTTCTCATTCTGTTGATAGACCTGCATAGCTTGTGTGTATCCAGGATCTGGACTTCTTAGATGACTAGAGAAGTTGACGGTGAGTTTAGATATCAAGGCCAATGCGGCAAAAACACTCACAAGCTCATGATTTCGGTGCCGAGTTCAGCTGGCTTAATCTCCCTCCTTGGCATTCTTTCTCCATTTCCTGGCCATATTTGTCTTTCCTGTTCGAAAATTTCCAATAAATCTGGGGTCGGTGGGAGTAGTAAGTGGCGACCGAGAAGGCTTTTAAATGCTTTGTTGAGTTTCTGTGAAATCGAGTTAGCAGCGCATCACCTTGTCGAGTCGGGGAAGCGGTGAAACTCACCTCCTCGAATTCATCAAAGAAACGGTCAATAGTCAAGCCCCATCGATGCATCTGCTGCTCGAATCCATTGGCAGATCGGTATGTCGCGGCAATGTGGTACTCCTGGCTTGCTCGAACAGTTCGTAGCAGCCAAGTGGCTTTGAGAATATTGATAATGGCGATGAGATATCTGATCTCGCTCTGGACCATTTGGTCTAAAGCCGTTGTGATTTTGGTGAAGTAGAAGACAGCAGCATCAATACTCAGACTTAGAGGAATGGCTGATAAGTCGGGATAAATTTGTCGAGTCAACGCCGAGAAGGCATCTTCGAGTTCCGGCGGGATGGCAACCAGTCCCGAAACCTTTCCTGGAAGTGGTTGTTCTTCTTCACCGCGGATCGTGTTGCCTAATTGTTCTACCACACTCAATATGGGTGCCGTTGAGTCAACGAAATGGATAAATCTATCTTCCAAAACGTGGCTGCAGAGATCAGCATTCATGAACATTTCAGGTCGCGAAGACTTTGGTGGCAAACCTATCGAGGGCTTTGAGTAGAATCGACAACTTCTCACAGTCAGCCTGATACTGATTTCGATGCCGAAGCTCCCATCCATTCAATATACTTACTTTGATATTATGGACGGCAATCCGATCCCGCAGAGCCTGGACTGCAGGCTCGATTTGGTCATACCAGAAGATACTGGCAACAAAACCATCATACTTTTGGAAATATCTCTCGTCACTCAAGAGAAGACCACATTCATTCAAGGTATCTCGGAAGCTGCCTACTACTTGAAGCACAGGCGTATCCGCTCCCAGTACTGGACCAGCATATCGACTCATCCGATCATGATTCCCAGCTTGGTATTGTGCTCTGTGTATGGTAGTGACAAGTAAGTCGAGGTTATTGGCAAATATTCTGATATCTTCTCCGAAAGTTCTATATTTTAGGGCTGCTACGTGTCAGCCGCTTCTTATATTCAGCTCCGAATGCTATTGGAAAACTCACTGGTATTGTTAGCGTTCCTAAAGCCTACCTTGTAGAGATTCAAAGCCGTTGCCAGACCCTCAGCAACGTCTCCAACACTGACAGGGGTCATATTCAGAAGTGGAGAGCGTGGAGGTGTATAATGAACAGAAGTGAGATATTCCTCCGAGAGTCCGAAACGGCGGGAACTAGTGGGATGGACAATCAAGAGTGGTCATGCCGATCAGGGCTACTGCCGATGCGGGATCCATTTATCAGCGGGGTATCAAACATTTCTTTGCGTGTGCTCTCTTTACTTTCTCTTATGGGCTTCGTGGCTGGCCACTTGGGTCAGAGAATAGAAGCCATCGCTTGAGACACAGAGCGGCAGGATCCGAGACTCAACCAATCTTGAGAGCTGGAGAACCAATAACGGAGATACACAACTCAGCCCAGATTTTCGTTTTCGCGAGTACTTTTTAAACCAGGCTCTGTGGTGGAGAACACAACTTTTTTTTCGGAGAGCTAGCCCCATTGTGAGTCTATTCGACGCGAGTGGAGGGCGCTCAAATGATCTCCTCGTTGATAACATCCACCGCGCTTTCAGCAGGTACTTGAGGAAATTTTATAATCCCATCTCATCACCACTGGCGTGCTAAGTGAGAGACCTGCAGCCCTAGCTGGAGTCCAGCCCCAGCTGATGGGCGTTTGCCAATGTTGCCTGGAACGCCATCAAGCCACGATAGGGCGCGGTCAACACACAACTCGAGATAATCAGATGAGCTAGCAAATCAAGTCCCATTCGAGCTTGAAATGAGTATCTGATTGACTTGAAGCCCAAAATACTCAGCTGCCTGGGCTGCATTTATGCCGCCAGGCTTCGCTGCGCCATGCCAGAGGTTCTTCCTCCCAGCCTGTTCCTCGTTCGTCTCCATATTCCCGGATTCCTTGCTGCTGCCCGCCTCAGCATTTGACGACTTGAGCATGGCAAGTCTCAGCCGATCGGGTCCCGAGACGGCCTACTCCTCCGGGTACTCAACTGGCTACTCTACCGGGCCGGGAAGCAATGCTCCTATCGCAGTCGGCAACGAGTCAGTGGGCGACCCTGAGTGGACTCCAGACCTCGACCCTGAAGATTTGGCAGAGTTGCGGGCAGCAGAAAAAGATCCATCAAAGATCATCGCCAACTTGCCCCAAGAATCTAATCGACTCGGATACTATTCGACGTTTTGCATCATCTTCAATCGTATGATCGGTAGGTAAACCTGCCGTTGAAGAGGGTTGCCGTTCTAACGATAACTGCCACCGATAGGAACCGGAATCTTCACATCTGGCAATGTTGTATTCGCAAATACACAGAGTGTCGGAGTGGGCCTGATGCTTTGGATGGCGGCTGCCATTGTTGCTCTGGCCGGAGTCGTCGTTTATATTGAGCTTGGTCTGTCGATTCCACGATGGCCATTTGGTCCAAATGGAGAAAAGATCTCGACGCCGCGAAGTGGTGAAGCGCTGAACTATGTATGTGTACATGTCGTCAGTTTCTCACGTTTCATTTCGGAAAGGCTAACCTTATGTGCAATAGTTCAACTACCTGCTGAAGAAGCCAATGTTCCTTGTAACATGCTTGTTTGGAATCGCCTTTATAATTCTCGAAAATACTGCATCCAACTCGGTGGCTTTCGCGCAAAATGTTCTGGACGCCGCACACGTTGCCCAAACCCCGGGAAACATTATTGCGATATCACTAGCTGCCAATACATTTTGCTGCTTGCTTCACGCTCTGTCCAGGAAGTGGGGTATTTTGCTCAACAATTTCTTTGGGACTGTGAAATTCTTCATATTGATCTTCCTCCTGATTATTGGGCTCATCTGGATTGATAAGGACATTGCAAGGGACAACTTCAATATCCACACCTCTTTTGATACATCTAATGGTCCCAAGAAGCCATATCGATATGCGGAGGCCTTCTTGTTTGCTCTCTTCCCTTATGGGGCCTTCCACCAAATCAACTATGTATGTTTCAACAAGATGATTCTGGCTCTTGACTTCGAGTTTTTGACAATAGCAGATCATTTCCGAACTCAAAGAGCCAAGAAAAACATTTCCTCGAGCATCCGTCTATGGGGTACTTACTGTTGCTATCACGTACACAGCGGTCATTATCTGCTTTGTAAGTTTTCGTCCCTGAGTATTCTGCAATCATCTATGCTGAGAAAAACAGGTTCTCATAATTCCCAAGAGTGAGCTCTTCGCGAACAAAATTGACATAGGTGTCAACTTTTTCCAACGGACCCTTGGACGTGTGGTGACTGATACGAATAAATCGGGGTCCATCTTTTCGAGCCTGAAGGCTGTGTCTGCTCTGGGAAACCTCATTGTCGTTACCTTTACGGCTGCTAGAGGTATGGAAGAAAACCATATTCTGGTTGTGACGAGACTGACACTTGAATAGTCAAGCAAGAGATAGCCAAAGAGGGTATCCTCCCATACTCACTATTCTTTGCAAAAAGCTATGACTTTACGATCGGTCATCTGCTTGGCAGACACACAGCCGTCGATGTCAACTCAATGTACTCGGAGAAAACTCCAGTGGCAACACTCGCTCTCCATTGGACGTTCACAACGATTATGATTCTCGGACCCGTGCTCGGAATTCAACCAAAGCCATATTCAGCAACACCCGCTTACACCTTCCAAGTCCTCGTCTTTGCCTATGTCATCAACATTTCTATCTTCACAGCGCTTGCTCTAGGAATTTTATGCCTTCGATTCACACCTCGAGTTCACTGGGCCGAGAAGTCACAACTAAAGAACCCAATCCTTAGCGTGTTCGCTGCGCTGATTCTGTTGGTGGGCTGTCTTTTCCCCCTCATCTTCTTATGGGTTCCAGACCCTCACTACCCTTACCTCTCACGAACATCCAACTTGGTGCCTTGGTACGTGGCGCAGACCACAGGAGTATGTCTCATCGCTCTAGGAGGCCTTTACTGGGTTGGATTCCGGATATATGTCTCCGTACGATCAGCTCGCACTGGCACAAAACTTCATGTGAAAAGAGAACCGAAGTTCAAGCATGACTCGGGAGGTCTGACGCAAATACTGGAGATTGTGACGTTGCAATGGAAGAGAGAAGTTGGCATGAGGCTTGATGAAATTGCGGAATCAGACGATGGGTTCATGTCGCCTACAGCTTCGCCTCCACCGGAGAGGATGACGAGGTTACGGTATTATGCGGGGGATCGGGATCGAGTTGATGCTAGACTCGTTCGAGATGATGGGAATGGGCAGCATCCGTATTCGATAAGGCGGAAGCCCGTGATGTTTGAGTTATCAGCTTCGGATTGTGGACATGGTTGAGACAGACATCATAATCACTGTCCATCGGAAAGGGATGCGGCGGTTAAAGAACGCCTCATGCGTGTTCTATTCAATAAATTCCGTTGAACGACAGCGTCTCACCAACGAGAATAAGACTGCTGAAATAACTGACCCATCGGTAGTCTTGGACCAGGTTCGGCTCGGTAATGGTCCAATGCAAAAGTCTCCTCCACGGCTATCGCTCTGTAAAGGCTTGATTCCATTCTTGTATATCCTGTGCCACGCATCTCTATCCTAGCTCTGGACATCAGCTGGCTGGGCTCACCGCTCAGGATTCGCGATACGGAAAACGCCTGACAGTGGATTGTGTGCTCTCATACTTTTGTACCTCCTATCCATGTCGCCTTTCCAATCTAGTCCCAGGACACGCTCGAGCAGAGCTCTTGTGATCTCGTCCTCGTATCTGGAATGCCCGTGCGATTTGTCGGAATACCAAGAGCTAAAGTGATCGAGCCGCACCATGTTGGCCGTATCTCCGTGGACGTCATCGATTGCCTGCTCAATCTTCATGAAGATCGCATCCACCTTCTGCTATTCTTTTTTATCGTCCCAGCCCCATTCTTTATCCACCCACGTTCCAAATGGAGCCTTTTGCAGTAGTAGATTCTCCGAATATGAGAAATGCCACAAACCATCATCATTGCGGAATTGAAGTGGACTCTCAGAGTACACTTTCGCTTTGACAACGTTTCGGATGTGGTTAAATAACCTCAAGATGACTTCGTAGTCAGGTTTTCCCTTCTCGCCGAAGTCCCATACCTCCTCTCAAGAGCGTCTTGCTTCATCACTCATATAGTGGATAATTGATGTGGCCGGCTTCCCATTAGACTACCGGAATCCTTTGGAGACAGTATTCTGCATAAGGCAGATTTCAAGGTTGTGAAATCCATTCACATGTTTAATAAGCTCCACAAGATCTCGGACTTTCCTGTACAAACAGAGAAATTGCCGCTTGTCCTGAGGATCAGGTGCGTAAAGTTGGATCTTGAGCTTCTTAAGTAAGTGCCATGGCAGGTTTTTGGGGCTTTCCTTAATGGCACTGTCCAAACTCTCGAGTGCCAATACTGTTCCGAAGTCGTCGGATGCCTTGGTCCATTCTTTGTATTTGTATGAAGGATGAGCGCCGATCGTGAGAACTTCTTTGTAGATTTCTGTGGGCTTTTCTTCGTGGATTTGGCGATTCGTATGGAGAATCCTTAGGTCCCAATATCGTTTTGGGTGGTTCTCCTCGCGTTCCAGTTGCTGCAGCTTGAAGTGACGTCAAACCCCCGTTCGAATTTCGGCTGAAAGTTTGGTGAATGAGCCTAGGCTGAGGCTCCCTATCTGTTTATCCATCGCTGCGGATTGGGTGAGTGAAAATTTCTGATAGAGCTGAGAATCTGTTCCAAAAATGATGGAAATGATGTTGGCAGGTTTTGTCGAGAACTGTCGTGTAGTTGTTGCTTTTGTTATGTGTTGAGGTGGTGAGTTCGGGGAGGAGGAATTAACGATTGGAGGGTGACTCAAGATTTATATAAGACTAAGGTTCGTCCATATCTATATAATGACTCACAATGGGACGGTAACGTCATGCCGTTGCTAGGTCCCGCGATTTACAAAGGGGGTGCTTTTCGCTTAGTCCGTGAGCTACTACACGCTAAGATGGATGCAGACATGGGAAAACTAAAACAATATACCTTAGGGGGAAAGCCTTCACTCCATCTGAAGTTGGAAGAAGGCTTAAGATGATTGGAAAATCTTTCAGAATATTATCTTCAAATACTTGTAGGTATTTCTTCCGATGTTTCCTCAACATTGGACATCACTCCACACGGCCAAGCAGTAATTTTCAGCAGAAAAATTGAGTTTGTCGCATGAGCAGCACAAAAAAGACATAATAGACTAAAGATATGACAAGGCTGGGGAGGAATAAACTTGTTGTAGCAGAGGGCAACAAGCCCTAAAATTGGAACGTGAATTTGTGACTTGAGTGCGACAAGAGGTCTAGTTGCCCATACTGTATATGGGATATCGGACAATAATGGCAATCGAAACGAGACGAACTCCTCCAAGTCCTCGACATCAGTCGAAGCTGTATCTGAAGACCATGGGGGCTGGAGGTTTGGATGATAGTGAGTGGACTGAATATAGAGACTAATCATTGATTTCGACGGAAGGTTGATCGGATTACCGTCGATTGCGATAGTTTGGGGCGTAGTGGTAGCAACCTTGCGCGGAGATAGAAGTGATGTGACAAGGGAGCTTTCTACGAGCTTGGGATATCATGAACTTGTGATATTCATGGACTTCAGATATCCAAGGACTTGAGATACTCAGCCATAGAGCAATTAACGGCCTGGATCCTTACCTGTACTGACGGTGGAATTCATAGTTGAAAAAGCCAATAGCTAGCGGTGAATTATCAAACTTAAACTGTAACACGCGAGTGTAACAAAAAAAGGGAAGCATTCATGGTTCAGGTGTCAAGATCAAAATTATTTTTGCAAAATGAATGATTCGTTTCAATGGCTTGCACAAGAGTCATTGAATCGATGCGAAGATTAATTCAAATAAAATCAAGGAGCCCAGGCAGGGAAAGACGAGAACAAAACCGAGAAGATGAGAAACACTTTCGGCTCACCTCTCGTCCCGAAATAAGTTCGCGAGTAGAGTTTTGTATCGGCGCGACTCTGCCGTGCTTCCTCAAAATTCCAACACAAATCTAACAGTGCGGATTTCTCTATCCCAGCTTCCGATCTTGGCTTTCATTTCCAAAAAGTTTCTGTTCCTTGGCTGGATCATGCTGAGATATTCACATCCATGAGCTGTCAAGATCGTGGATCCCTCCACCCACCCCAGGAGTAAGCCTAGTGTACAAGATCTCCAATATAAAATCGAATTATATATAAGCAAGAAGCAGGTCCGGGAAGAGGATGTGTGGCGTGATAGCGTGTTTGCTGCAGCCTGCACCTCATCCCAGAATCAAGAACTTACTCAGATCTCCATATATAATTAGAGAGTAGGACCTGGATATATAAACACGCCAGAACGCGTGAGGGTTCAAGGACCACCGCAAATCTACAAGGTGGCCTAGTGGAAACTTTGAAAGACGTTGGAAAGTGGAAGGTGCAAGGAGGAATGATTGCTGCACCTCATCCCGGACTGTCACTGTGGATCATATTATATGAAGGCGGGGAGTGAGAGAAGTCAAGGTTCGCGGAAAGGAAGGAATGGAGAAATTAATTTGCAGTGGGGCAGGACAGCGGCCGCCACAGCCGCAGGCGAGAAAAGGAAGGATTGATGGAAATCATACCCATCAGACGAGATACATTTATTCTGAGATAGATGAAAATAAGATGATACTGAGAGAAAACCAGGTGCTGCGAAATCATGGGAACGTAACCAACAAGGAGAGATGTGGCTGCTGTTGGAAGGCGCTAGGGGATTTAGTTAGCGAGGGTCCATAAGACCTGCCGTAGCTGGATCAGTGAAACAGCATCCCTCCTCTACACGAAGCACTCCCACTTCTTTGTTGCGATTAACTTTCGGCGACGCTGGCCATGGTGATGCCGCACAGTAGAAGCGCCGGCCTTCGTAAAAATTTTTTTTTTTTTTTTTTTTTTAAGCTGCGTACCACGAGCGCTCAACTCCAACTTCAAAGCTTCAGACTTATCACCGAGAGACGGCGCAGGCTGGAAGATGAGATGAGATCTCGGCCTAGCCAAGACGGGCCCCTTTAGTACTCACTCTCTAGCACGGCACGGATGGAAGTGAAGGGAAGGAAGGAGTGGATTCCGTTCGGAGAATTTTTCCTGAGGCGGTTTGGGAGCTTGAGACGAGACGAGAAGATGTTCTGGAATGCGCATTAATGGTGGATGTTACTTCTTCAGATGAACGGACGGCTTGATCATTGTTCGAGAAGCGGGCAGGAACAAAGGGGCACGCGGGTCAGATATGACATGTAGATATGCGAGGAATACCATACAATCGTCGCATCAGAGTATGAGGCTCTTGATCTCTCATTTGAAGTCGTTCGCACCTTTGGCTTTCTCAGTTCCCAGATGTACGCACCTACTTCGTAATTAGAGGGTTCACCCCTGGTTGCGCTGCTAACTGGAAATGTCGTCGCTCCGCCCGCAGACTCGGACCAGGGCCGGGAGGAAGCGATCAACCTGAAACAAGAGCAGACCATGAGGCAATATTTGGTCTTGCATCATCGACAGGAGCTAACCACGATGAGGAGATTTGATGGATTTGATGCTGGCAGCGGACAGCGGACAGCGGACAGCGGACAGCGGACAGCACAGAGATATGAGCTTCATTTCGCTGGAATTATGAGGCTTTATGCAAGTTTGTTGACTCGACGAGGTGAAGGCACAATCGTAGTCTCGATAAGGTCGTTTCGGCTGGATGACAGAAAAACCGTCTTCTCCGCTTCACTGGCCACATGGCCTGCCGCCGTAGGGTGGCTGTTGGGATGAGCTAATAATAAATAATGTTCAGCCCAGAAACAATAAAGCAGCTATCGAAAACAACCTCATCACCTGCAGCAGCCTGCATGTTCACCTTGAATCCAACCCGAGTCCGAACTCGAGTCCGGACGTTCTCGGAAATATCGGTTGCTGCTTTATGCAACGGCAATAGGAATCACAGCACCCTCGCGGTGGAACGCAGGTCATCGGCCAGCGCACCTCTCGTGGCCTGCAGAACCGTCGCTTGCCCCTGACCCCGTTAGTGGCTGAATTCTCCCATTGGCTTGAGCTGCACTGCATTTGTGGCACCACGACGAGAATACGGTACAGCGCCGGGACCTGGCCCAAAGCCCCAGCAGAGCAATATGATAGCGTGTTTCTGCTTGAGCCCTGTCTACGGCAGCAAGCCTGTCGCAGGTGCTCTATCGGGCCCAGCTTGCGGTCTCCCGTGCGGACAGCCAGATGAGAGGCCACTAAGTACAGTACTGTCATGGATCCATGGGCCTCCCAGCAACACGAAGCTTTTTACCACTCGGCCAGCGGGATCTCCCTTCAACTACTGGAAGACTTCATCACCAGGAAACTCTACCGTCGATCCTCCAATCAAGCGGAGGACCAGCTCAATTTCTTACCACCCCAATCGCAATTGATCTTGCAGCTACCTTTCTGCTAACGGCGATCCTGCTCGTCACTCTTTGCCTCCCACGAGAGCTTTCATTCATTTCTTCTCATCCCACCTCTTTGGCTTGCCAGCGGACCACGCGGAGGATCTGACCATACCGGAGAATTACCTCAACTGGACTCCTTTCTTCGAGTGTACGCTTCACAGTTGCTTGATCACCGCGGAGCTCGAGGCTCTCCATATATTCTAGCCCTGATAAGATCCGGCACGCCTGAAACGGCGAACGACGTCCCTTCGGACCCTTCCCACGAGCACCGCTTCGACAGCCTTTGCCCCCACACGCTTTGCTCTGCAAACGCATACATTGATTGTCGAGACGAATAATTGTCAGGTCGAACAGGCGGATAAATCGACCACGTTTGGTGACCTGGGACGGTGGTACATATCATTGTTGTGGGCGGGCAAATTTTGGTGGTGCAAGAAGCAGCACAAACAGGTGGCGAACGCATGAGGGATTCCCACCGCGGTCCGAAACAGTAAGTGTGCGACATCTTTGCTCGCCAGCCAGTTTGGTATTTGGGGAGCTAGGAGAGGGCATGTTACACTCGGTCAAGCTACCGACGTTCGCCCTTCACTGATCAAACTGATTCCCAATCCTGGACTCAATTCGCAATCTCAGGGTGCACAGTTTCGAATCGCTCGCTCCTTCTACGTCCTGTCACTGGCGCGCATCTCTCCCCTCGCTGCTGGCTGTCGTCCTTTCTTGATTTTTGACTTTTGTTTCTTTTCCTCAACCGCGCTGGATGAGGTTGTGTTATTCGACGGCTAATCGAATTGGTGCAGCACTCGTTGAAGTTGGGGAGGAGTTACGAACAACTATCCACGGCCGGCCGAGTCAATACGAGGATCGTACACGCGAACGCCGTTTCGATTCGATTCATACGCAACGCAACCTTGACATGCGACAGTATTGTTCATATTCCTCTTCACATATATAGACCGATCTTTGTCTATTCATTTGGATCCTAGCGACCTCTACGTTCTTTACATCCAACGAACTTCGAAAACATCGATATTTACGCAAAAGTTTTGTCCCATTTTGGTCCCAGCTGACGACAATACGAGAGGCACATATACATTGCGCATTTTACTGGTCGGCGATTACTCTATTTTTGTGGCGGAAGGATTTCAGGAACTTGTCTGGACAATACACGGCAGCTCGCATGTAGTAATCCCTTGTCCTACGGCTTCATGCATATGCAAACGCGATAAAAGCAAAGCGCCGAATAGCTGGATTGGCGGTTTCAAAAAACCCCTTTATATTCATTTGGTACTGGCGACCCTTTTTTAACGACTTGAGAGAGACGCTGTCCAAATGAGTCAACAGCAATGGCAACCACCAACCAGGTCACCTGGAGGAGGATCAGTGAGGAGAGCGAGAGAGAGGATGGAAGCAGGATTGCCGGCAGAGGTGCCTCAAGCGCCTCCACAAAGGCCTTATGATCAGAGTCGGATACCTGCACCTGCGCAAGGAGCAAATCGTCCACGGCCGCAAATGCCAGCAGCTATGACAGGAGCGAAGAGTGGGCAGGTTCCAATTGGGGTTGCGATTTCACGGCCGACGCAGGTTCCGCAATGGCCTCTGGCGGCTACGATTGAGGGAACTCCAGACCCAATAAATAATCAACCATATGAACCACCAGCGGGGCGAGGACCGCCTCCACAAAGACCGCCACGACCAAGTCATGTGCCTTCAATGCTTGATGCTTCACGATTACAAGACCACACGCCGACATTTCAATACAAACCACAACAGAATGAACCGCCGAGACCAAGATACCAGGAAGATGAACTTACCTCGCCTGTAGTGACCTCGCCAATGACACAGTCGTCAAGACCTTCAACTATCTCGTCAGTAGGGACAATACCCGACTTTCCCGTTCCAGCACCACCGCCTGGTCCACCAGGACCGCCACGGAGAAGTGCAAACCTCGGTCCACCGCCTTCTTCTAGAAGAGGTGCTTCCTCATACTATTCCCAAGCGTCCTACGTTTCGCCAATTCCCGAAGAGAGTCCACGAACACAGCCGTCACACGAGTCCTACGCTTCTAGCGCAGCGATACCGACAAGCTGGGGATCCGATTCTCCTGGGTTTCGATTTGAGGATGATTATGAGGATGAGTACAGGCCAGATACGGCACGGACGTTCAACGAGTCGATTGAGCCGATTGAAGAAGGCAGGGAGTCGAGAGAATCGAATGGCGATGATAGTGATGATCGAGGGTTAATACGAAGCGCGAGTTTTGGGAAGAGGGCGAAGCCGTCGTTGATCACAACGAGGAGTTCAGACAGGATCGATCCGCAATTACGGCCTGCTCAAGTTCCACAACAACCTTCGAAACTGGAGAGGATGGGGATACTGGCTGGAGGTATGGGTGCCGGAGCTGCGGTTGGACTGGGTGGAATGACGATGGCTTCGAGAGCGAAAGATGGGCAGCGGGAGACCGTCTGGCCCATGGCTGGAAACCCAGATTCGCCACTTGCGAGCGGTACGGGTTATATTGACAAGTCTTCGTCATCCTCAGATATGAGCGCCCCGACTGTCGCAAGAGCAATTACAACGGATGTACCTACATCCATGCCTGCCAAACCAGATCCTACCGCCAATGCCATGCTTGGAGCATACAATGCTGCCAGCTCGCTACAGCCAGGTCCCTCGCCAACGCGGACTCCAAGTCCCGGTAATGGTTTCAGCAGGCTATCAGCAATTCGAAGGCCGCCACGTCTCGATATGGATGCTGTGAGAGATGCAGAAGCACGAGGAAGTTTGACCAGTTTACCCGACCTCATCCGGAGAGCCACTCGATTAGCAGCAATGATGGACCGTGGCAAGAGACCAGGAAGTCGAATGAACGAGCTTGATCTCAATGACTTCCCAACTGATATCCAGCTGGCGAGAGAAAAGGAAATGGGCTGTAAGTGTTTCAATCCGACTTTCTGACAAGTCTAACCAACGCAGTATCACCAGATGAAAAGCGCCAATCTGGACTCTCTGGCATGCTTGCTGCCTTCCCACCACCAGGTCTCGCAACACCCACCCATGGCAATACCCCAACCCGCCCAGTCTCCTCATGGCCGTCACCCTACGACCCATCATCCACTGGCCTCAACCCCAACGACAAAAACGGCCAACCCAAGAAAAAGAAGCGTCGCTGCTGCGGTCTGCCCTGCTGGGGCTTCATAATCGTCATCATAATCCTCCTAATAATCATTGCCGCAGCAGTCATCGTCCCGCTCGAGCTCCTCGTCTTCAACAAACCCAAAACCACCACCTCGACCTCTCAAACCGCCGTCCAGATATGTGAATCTAACACATCAACCGCGTGCCAGAATGGCGGTACGTCGATAATAAGCAATGGTGGTTGTTCATGTATCTGTACGAATGGCTTTACGGGCTCGACTTGCACGACTTCGGGGAATACTGGCTGCACAACTACGACGATAACGGGCTCGGATATTAACACCAACGTCACCCTCGGTGACTCCATTGTCCGCTTAATCGAACAAGCGCAGACGAATTTCTCGATCCCGCTTTTCGCTTCCGTCATCTTAGCACGCTTCAATGCCGCAAATCTCTCCTGCGTCTCGGAGAACGCACTCGTGACGTTCGATGGGCAGTCTCAACGTCAGGGGAGTGCGGATGCAGTTGTTACCGCTACCGCTACTGCTGGTTCTCTGTCAACTTCTGTTTCCGCAGCGAATAGAGTGAGGAGACATGAAAGCTCATCGACCACAACCGCAGCCGCCGAGTCAACTGCAAGCAGTGGGATTATATATGATCCGAGTTCAGCGTATACATCTACCGACCGCACGCCATCCGCTACATCCTCAGCTGCAGCCTCTTTGGCTTCCTCGAACCCATTAGGTGTCTTCCAAATCACTGAAGAAGTTCTGGATTTTGCGAGGGTTGGGGTGTTGTTTATCCTACAGCAAGAAGCATTAAATAGTGCGGTGACTGCGCAAACAGCTTTGCAACATTTCTTTAGCTTGGAAAGCTTTACCAACATGGCTGCGGCGAACATTTCTCTTGGCAACGATAATTTCGCGGATCTTTTGAGCTTCAGCATCAATCTCGGGAATGGAAGTGTGGGCACGGCGAATGCGAGCGCGATGAGTAGGCGTTGGACGAAGTCGGGGCGGAGCTTGAACCTGTGGAACACGGGTTGAGGCTCGAGTGGAGTCATGATATATAAGGTTGATATGTTTAGGGAATTGTGTGAGATTTGGGGGTGATTTGAGTTGGTGGTTTGGTGCCTAGTGTATATAGTTCCTTTCTTTGGTTTCCTTTTCCCTTATATCTTCTCTGCATATTGCTTTTACGTCCGCCGATACCGATGCGCATATTCCCTTGCTGTTTTTGCTGTTCGAGTCTATATCTTGTTTTCTTTACACTCAACACATGAGGAAGTAAAGTGCAGAGCGAGCAATCAATGGGGTGGTGGATATAGCTATTGCTCCGTGAGCACCTACTTTCTTTTGAACCGACTGTTCCATATATGTCTGAATGCTTGCATAAGGCCAGGAGTTGACTTGGTGGCGCGTTTATATACCTTGTTTGTAGCTCGATGCTTGATGGATGGGGTGCGAAAGGAAGAGGATGAGATCTGGAAGGTGGGATGTGTATATTACGGGTTCGGTGGAGAAGTGAAGGAGGTGAGGTGAAGGATTGAGCCGGAAAGGGAGCAGTATAAGGTGATGGGGAGTGTGAAAGGAGAGGTGGCATAGTGGGGAATGGGAATGTGGAAGGGAAATGGGGTTTAAATACGGCATGTAAGGATGTAGGTAAATCTTAATGAATGATGGATTTACTGAATCTACATTGTCTTGAGGTCGACTGTGTGCTGATACTTGGGTGAGAAGTGTTGGGTTCAGGGATTGCTCAAGTGAGTACCAATTTGGTGTGCGTGCTATTTTGGGGGATGTTTGTGAATCAGAGTGCCTGCGGCTTGACGGAGTCTCTACGCTAAGCGTTAGTTCATGCTTAAGCGGAAGAACTGAAGTCTAGGTTGAGGGCGAAGTTGAACAGATCTGTGCGGAGAAATTCACGGCTGTAGGGTGCTGAGCTGAGCTGCTGGGGGGCAGAAGTGAATCGAGATTTTCAGATTTTCGGAGTTTCTTCACTTTGATTACTGGGAGAGCTGGAGGAGTATTTAGGAGCCACTCTTGCGCATCCCGTTGAGAGTTCAGCATGGATAATCAAGGAGGTCTATGCAAGCATGTGAAGTCTTGGGCTTGGCGGCAAGGCCAGCTCTGTTTTTGTTGCGGGGGGCTACTAGGTACGAGCTAGTTTCGTCGAATCTTCGTGGTTTACCCCATGGTTTTGGAGTTCGTACTCTGATATTCTAGGAGGCGTAAGGGATTTGACGGCTAGAGGGGTTGTGACGGTAGGAAGGATATCGATGGCAGAAGGTAATTCAACGAGAACATGTTTGCAATTTTCAAGCATCTCTACCCCACAATCCACTTATCCACCTCCAATTTCTCGCCAAACGCAAGGGCTTGTGCTCGACCTTTCTTATACTCCATGCTCTCTGCTACTCACGGGGATTCCGCTTTCCCGAGTACTTTGTTGATGCTTCCTTATGCGGTTACGCGAGGTTACATATCTATCTATGGAGGCTCTGGACATGAATTGGGGAGTCCAGGAGTGAAATATCTCAATGTGGGTGAATAACTCCCGAATTTCGTCCCCACCGCTGCTTCAAGAGTAGACTAAGCCGGGATATTTAAAGGAAAGGAGCTGTGGAATCGGTTGAGAGCCTAACAACCACAAGGCGCGATCACGTCTGCGCGTAGCATGGAAGCTTGAGCATGATAGCCAAGTTGATTCTACAGTCAGTTGCTCCTTGGCCGCCCAGAAAATGCCACATGGCTTTAAAGATGGAGGACTCCAACTCTGTGATACCGAAAGAGCTTTCAAAGGCTCGACGGTAGAAACTTTATGACAGTCGTCATAGACTCGACGGCAACGGCCTCAGCTTTTCCGAATCACCGACCTCTAAAAGCCAGGTACCTTTCTCGTTCCTCTCTCCGCTCATGAGCAGGAAGTGCCAACTCCGCAAAGCTGCTGCAAAAGGCACATCTCTGCTTCCCCATGTCCCCAGAGCTAATGTTTCGGGTCGTATTGTTGAAAAGTTATAATTACGGGCCATGGGGGTACATATAATGGTTTGTTTTGGGTGCTGCAGGTTAGGGAGTAGAAGCTGCGTGGGAATAGAAGGAGTTAAAGAGGGGGAAAAAAAAGGAGTTGATTGAGGGCCGAGCGGCGATTACTTGGAGGAGGGTCGGAACACTCCGAAGCTCTTTGACGATGAGGACTATTAATCGGCGGACATAGCGGACATATATCGATTGCACCGAGTAATGTTAAAAAATTCCATACTTTCAGATAGGATTCTGCCTCGCGATGGCCTTCCTATCACGCCTATTCCACTACGGTCGGCCTTCATCAGATCCTGAGATACCTTCCTATCACTACAGGCCGATGGAAGGAGACTGCATTCGCCTTGTGCATCTACAGCCACGCCGACGCCAATGGCACCCCGATAATATCGAGTGCATATTGAGCCACGTTGCTTGGGCTGACAGGCCACTTTATAACGCGTTGTCGTACGCCTGGGGTGATGGTAGAGCCAAGAGACCAATATTCCTTGATGGAATTAGGTTTGAAGTCGGCGAGAATCTCGCGGCCGCTTTGATCAATATCCGGGGCTTGGAATCAGCTGGCCAAACGGCTCAGACACTTTGGATCGATGCAATCTGCTTGTATCTTGATCGATATCGAACGAGACCCCTTGGAAGCTTGAGGTTTGGACTTTTATTTTCTGAGGGCCTGAACCCAGAGGAAGGCGGCCATTTTGGCGCCTCGGCTTCGACTTCGCCCAGTTCTGGATCCCTGTTCGAAAGGAGCTGCATTAAACGAGCATCGGCTATACAAACACAAACCCATCTTCAAAGCACTCGTTCACCTCCCTATAGAAATCGTTATCAAGTACGCATAATACTTTTATGCAATAGTCGATCGATGAGGACGACAATGCAAATACTAGGAGGCGTAAATCTTTAGCCTTCCCATGAGCATGTTACCCATTATATCCAACTTCATCAGGTGCTTCAGGTATTGCTTATGCAAGACCACGCAAGCAAGACGAGGGAGATTCATCTCGGTGTACTCCATTTTGCTGAAAAATCCGGACACTATACTTTAATCGTGTCTATCCTTGTCTCTCTCCTAGTTTTGCTTTCTCTGGAAGCGGCTAAGGTGCTCTCTCAGTGGAGGTTGTTCCTAGTTTAATAACCGCAGCGGGTGATTTCGGAACTGGTTCATTAGTTGATTATCATGAGATACATGCAGCCACGACTGTGCGTTGCAAAGGAACCACTCTGAGTTTATGTATGCTATGCAAGGGACAAGCGTGGCTGGACCGTCCAAATGCTGGCTTGGTGGACATTTTTCAGAGGTGGTGTCGCGTTAGGGAGGAGTCACATCAAATGTCCCATGTCGCTGAAGGATGATCAGCTGGTAGACGTCAAATAGAGGTGGAGATTCATGCTGCGTTAATAGCGCGTCGGGGAGTTACACCAAAGGCTAGTGACATCGTGAGATTCATGTGAATTCTCGCAAGTTAGAATTAAATTAACGGTGCAGTTCCTGACAAAGGAGTTCAGGATCAGCTGCGTTGGGTCAAGTCTAGTTAGAGCAATGAATCGGCGATGCCGCATCAAGGAAGAGTCATACCAAGGCAGAGTAGCACTAAGAAATTCATAAATCCGCAATTGTCATAACAGATTGGCTGTATATATGGCCCATATTCTTTGATTCGCGACCCCAATCTTCGTCTGAATCTTGAACAATTCAGAGGGCATGTACCCAAAGAGAGCGATAGTGAAGTTTTCATGTGATTTGGATTACGTCTTAAATTGTCCTTGGGAGCGTTTGGATCGAAATTTTGTCTCTTTTAACCCCAAAAATTCTTTTAAAATTTTGCGCTCGGCCTCAGAACTTTGCTCCTAGCAATAGCTGAGCGTTATATACTCAACCTTTGGAGCTGGGTTATTAACTAGAGAGATATCAAGAGAGGTTCCTTGAAGGCTTTGACGTCAATAAGCCTCGTTAGCTTGAAGTTCTTGCTCTCTTTACCCTTGATAGTAATTTGTTTTAGACAAATTTCATGATTGTGCAAACAGTCTGAGATCCAGCTTCTTACCGTGGTGAAAGTCAAATCGGAGGTATTGTTTTATGACCAGTCCGTAGGCTCAATTCCAAGCTCTTCCGCGGATCACCTGCACCTTTAGCGGCTGTTAAACAAGAAGAAATCGGTGGGTACCTTTTACAGTGCATGATCTCTAGTGTACGCTACTATTGATGGACATACTCTCGATTCTAAACATGGGGGTGAGCATGAGGTTGGTTTCACTAGCAGACCAAGATGCCGAACGTTCTATTCTTAGTATAGGCTCTCCAAGGTTGGCCATCCTCGATTTAACTGCTGCTCACTTAGAGTAAATTTCATGAAGCTCTTTGCAGTCTATGTGAACTACCCGTCTAACAACAAGCTCCTTAAGCAGGAAGCGGCAGTGGCTTCGAAGGCAGGGAGGAGGGCTTTTAGGAGTCTGGCACCGTTTGCGATTTGGGCTGTATTTTTCTGTGCCACATCGGTGATGTAGAATGGTGCTCTATTCAAAGCTCTTCAGATAGTCATACAAATTATTCACCGCCCTAATATACGGCCGACTCACAACACCCGGCAGTTTCCACAGCTCCCCATACCTCTCCACCATCGGCGGCTCACACCTCTCGACTTAGATAGTGGGAGTCAGTATCAATCGGAACATACCGACATATATTTTTCGGAAAAATGCTCATTTCTATAGGCAATGAACGCCCCTTCTATAAATCACTACAAAGATAGGAACCCGTTTATACTCAGCCGAGCTAAAACTCTAGCAGACAACTCTATACAACGACCAAAAGCCAACTTGAATCCTCTATTGCTGTCTTGTAAATACGACACTAGCCAAATCACTGTGCAGTCAAGCCCTTATCAATGCCAGTGCGAACCTACTGGCTAGAGTTACTAATTATGTTAGTGTACTGCTAGCAATCAAATACCCATTCAATCGGAGGATAGGGACTTACAAGCTATTGTTCTTACTTATGCGCGTTGACAATTTGTTCCATATCGTTGACTGCATCAACAGCCGCGTTCTTGTTATCATAAACCGTGCTACTGGTGATGATGATTATGTTTGTCCTGGCAGAAGTGGCTTTTGAGGCTGTGTATTTATTGCTGGACCATTCCGCCATATCTTTCACAATGTCAACCCCTTTGGTGTCGTCAACACTCCCACCGAGCTTCCGGTTTGACAACGTCGCGGGCTTGCCGTCCATCCCAGTACCTTTGTACTTTGCAACGTAGCTGAGGTTCACAGCAAGTACATTGACTGCTAGCAAAAGAATGGCGAATAAGGCGGATTTCGAGTTGAACATGTTGGCAGATATTCCTATTGTCGCGAATAATTAGTAATAAGCACTCGAATCTGTTCGTTGGGTTACAAACAATAATTTGGCTTCGGATTTACTTTGAGATTGGTGTGGTAGGTTGTTGTAAGGGTTGTTATGAGTGTTGTGTCGATAGTACTGACGTTGGGTCTCGCAATGGTCCCTTATATACTCATCTACATTTTACTAGATGTTGCTTTTTCTCCGAAGTTGCTAGCGGTATTTTTAGGCTCTTTAGAGGTACTTCATCGCCTCCGTAGGCTTCCAGAAGGATTCTTCCTTTACCGAGTCTCTTTCAAGTACGATCATGCTCATCGTGAAATAATCAAGTAGGATTTACAGTTCGATCCTTCAGCGGCTCCTAACGCGGCGGCATTTTATCGGCACGAACCGTTTCTCCCAGCCCCCGCGGATTGGCTAAGTCATAGCAGGGGGGGCTGTGGTATAAGGAATATTATTAGATCAGTACTTGTGCAAGTAAACAATTAACTCCGCCTAGGCCTAGGCAGACAGGACTTAGGACGTGGCTGGGTTTTGGTGGCGGAGTTGTAAAGCCCCTGATTGCTATTCGTGTTGCCCAAAGTCTACTCCTTGTAACAGACCGTTTTGTGGTACGTGCAACACGTGACTAAAACTCTTTGGGTAGCACGAGTAGAATCCAAAAACGCTATTTCAGCCTCTCACCGCGTAACCAGCATCAATTCACTGTCTGGGACTAAAAACTCGCCAGAAATCTCTCGTCCTTATCCTTCCCTAATAAGGACTCTTCTATATTCTCGCATATGGGCGTATAAGTTGGACAATCCAAAGACTATGGCAGCGGCAACCCACCTTTCTCGATTTACTCTCTTCTCGAGCCTCGCTCTAGAGCTACGCAACCAGATATGGCGTGACGCTCTGCCTGACAAAGTAGGGCCAACCTTATACACCTACAAAAGGGGGTGTTGGTGCCCCCGACACTTAACAGAATCCGACTTCGAGTATGACTCTGGCGGCGCCAATCTGATCCTCGAGTGGCGCCACGACTTGTTAGAGGATGTCCAGTTCGAGATACCGCTGGTCTTCGTCAACCGCGAGGCCCGTGGCATTGCTCTAGACTGGATTCGCGAGCAAGGTATCGAGATACGCTCCCTCGAGGATGGACAACAACTTATTTTCGCGCGTCCTCTCGATCCAATGCATGATGCGCTATACGTTCCGCTTGACAAATGGGAAGACTTTCTTTGCGATCCTATTGATCGAGCACTTCAACCGGATTTCGAAGATCAGAATTTCGGCACTAGAGCGGAACTCAAGCGCCTTGCCGTTCCTGAGGAGCTGCTTTGGAGTGAGCACTTAGCCGCCACACTACCCGAATTGTTTCAATATTTCTTTATGATAAAAGAGTTATTAATTATCGTCGACGGGCAGCCCGATCTGCAATCCGCGGATAACGATATGAAGGTGCAGTCGCGGTGGGAGTTAGAGAACGCACAGCAAGGGGCGTTCTTCTGGAATAATGATCGCGGAGGCTTTGACTTTCGGGATGGCGAGCACGTCGGCGACAAGGCTCTATATAGGCTGATAGAGAAGGTCATTGACAACGGTCTGGGAGAAGCGTTTCCGCAAAAGGGCTTCCACCCCTTTGAGATCCGGCCTGCCTTTGCCATCAGAAGATGAACGAGGCCTGCTAGCGTGTGGCCAATTCTCTGCGAAAATGGACTAAGCTTGCTCTGTGGGTAAGAGGCTTTAGAAAGCCTATGCTTTAATAATGATAGAAACCTCTTATAAATTCAATTTATGCCTTCATTTTCCGTATCACATCTTGTGTCGAGGAACGGTTAGCACTACTCAATCTCCACGCTGACTTTTCATATGCACGTGTTCTGGAAAACAAGCACTGTTTGCCGACAGGTAACGCGTGCTCCTCATGCCGAGGCCCTGGAACGATGCTGGACAGGCACAAAAAGCGGCTCAAAACTAGGGGTTGGAAGGAAAAGCAGAAAAGGGGGCGTGAGACAAGTATTGGGGCCTGGGATATGAGCGGAAAATTAAGAGAGTCATCTGGAGGGAATCACGTGGATAAGTTGAGAAGACGGCTAATAAGGGGTAGCGTGTGGTCGAGATATACGCCTGGGGTCACAGGGGCGGCGAGACAGGTTGTTTAACTGGCAAGAAGGGCACGTAATTTTGGGAGGGCCATTCTGGATCTGGCATAACGTGAACTTGGCTAATTTAATGAAATAGAGCCTCAAACTGAGAATTTATCTACATTTCCAAAGTCATTCGCTATTACGATTGTCCTAAGTACTATTCTAAGGCGTTAAGCGCTAATGGCTAGTTACTTCAAAATAAAATGCCTCCTAAAGCTGCGATGCAACTGGGCAAAAAGCATAAGCTATATAGAATTGAAATTTGATGATCAGTGCAATGCCACCTGTCCTCCGAAGGCCTCCAGCACGCTCGGCGTGGTCGATATGTATAAATGGCGAGGATGCGAGGATGTCGATTTTCTTTACAGGCTGCTATCCATTTTAAGAGTAGCATACGTCTTCATATATGTAGGTGATAGAGCTGGCAGAAGCCGTGGGACTCGCAGAAATAGTGGATGTTGTGAAAGTCATGGCAACGACCAAGGCAGCAGAGATAGCAGTTGTCGTGGGGATGAAAGTGGAAACGGGTCTGACAGAAGTAGAGCTGGAAAAATCCGAGTGTGCAGTTGCGCTAGTCAAGAGCCTGAAGGCAGAGGTGGTTGATGCAGGAGGTTGTCCGGTAGGCGACAAAACGGCGGGAACATCTGACGGGTCCAAATGATAGAGCAATGACCCCCAACCAAGCCCATCGTAATGACCTGATCCTTCGCCCCAAGATCCACCACCGCCCTCGAAACCACCCATCGACTCAACGGTATAATTTTTGTACTTTTCCGTCCATGGTGTATCGAGCCCCTTGATCTGGGCATAATGGGCATAGAGCAACTCCCAAGTTGGCCTGTAGGCGCCGCGAGAACCAGAGCTGATCTGGTCGTAAAACACGATTCCGTTCGTGTAATTTACAAAAGGAACGTCATTCCCCAGGTTATAGCGCGCATAATACTCGGCACTGTCATAATAGTGTATTAGCCAAGGATTGTCAATCGTTGCCGCAAGCCTAGGAGGACATACCCGAGAAGAATACGACTGTTGTTGTAACTGTAGAGATCCACGCCCTGATTCCAGGCTTGCTGGGCGATTACGCCAAGCATTTGGAAATCCAATCCTGTGTGACCCTGATCGCGTCCGCTCTCCTGTGGTTGGCCCATCGTTTTCCCGGTCCCTGGTTCTTGCACGAGGTTCGATATGGCATTATTAATTGCACCATTGCCTATTCCCGTCCTGAAGTACTCCACAGAGAAATCGAAAAGCGTTTTGTTTTCAGTAAGAACTCCGAAAGCCATGACTGATGCCATATTGCCGAGTTCCCAGTTAGCAAAAAAGTGCTTGGGGTTATGCTCCGAACCAGCTTCATGGTTAAGAAAGTACATGTTCTTGGTCAAAATGACATTGCTGAACATATCTGTAAAGGTCTTCAAGCCACTATCAGCAAACGGAGCATAATCTCTGATGAGCTCGGCGGCGTTGACTAGTTGGTGCCCTTGGAAACCAGTAGTGAGGTACTGGTCGTCTCCTACATCAAAGTTCTTGAGCTTTTCCCCCCAGGCAGTAAGGATATTGGCTGCAGCTTCTGCATATTGAGTGTCTCCCTCGACTTTCCAGCGCAGTCCGAGGTTGAAAGCAGCGGCCGTGTCGTGCCAGAGATTTTCGGCGTTCTCGATAATGTCGCCTACAGTGTCGCGGTAGATGCCGGAGACGGCGTGATTTGTATATGTGGACTGGGAATATTCAATGCTGATGAGTTTATCCCATGAACTTTGCCATGGATCTAGCTGGGCGGCGAGTTTTGTCTTAATACGAGTGATGTCACTACTCGCGACTAAAAGTCCAGGATGAACAAAGGCAGAAACAAGCGGCAGGAGGAACAAAAGCTGTAACAGAAGAGTAGTAGTCATATTGAATTTTGGGTTAACTTAGCGTTATAAAGAGTGACTGGAAGAAAGGAAGATGTGTTAGGCTGAGTGCCAAAAGAATGTGAGGGTTTTGATAAACATGAGGAGACTGAAATTTGAAAAAATTGAGCAGGTTATCCGACTGCAACAGTCATTAAAGATGGATACTTTGCATTTCGCAGAAATTAAGGAGGCATATGCCGTTGCCGTAATGAACAGGATGCCCATCCGCAGATACATTAAACGCCTCGAGGAAGTAGAGGCTTTGAGAATTCGAGGTAGATACTATGTCCGTGTTTTAAATATAGTCAAAAATGTAGGGGATATTACAGCGGCTCAGTGCAGTCCACTGTACCCCACTGGATGGGCTGATTGGCGCGGCAGTGGGCATGCTAAAGTACTCGTACGTTGTCCATTTAGGAAAAACGTGTTTCACGAAAAACCTTAAAACGTGTTCGCGAGGTTTTAGCGTCACGTTAAGGCCCAAATAACCATTACCTCTCATTTCGCTTCTCCTGCTATGGCGCCGATCACGGACTACAGGAAGTGCCATCTCCGACTTAACTATGTCTTATGTGTCAGCTGTACAGGGTGCTTCAAGGGCAGGCACTTTAGGCCTGAAGCGCTGAAAGTACGGAGTCGCCGATGAGGCCTGAAAACAGCTCTCAGCTCAGGCTGTTTCAGGGGTAAATAGCCTAGATAACCCCCTATTTCATACTCTATATAATAGCCTAGAACTCACTGTACAGAAGGATCAATCAAGTCAATCATTACCAAATCATACCCTCATGTGACAAAGTTGACATTATGGCATGTGAATCTGCAAGATGATTAGACTTTATCAACAATGGACAAGGACCGCTTACATTCTACTATGATGATTCAAGGCCCGCTCTGCAAAAGCTGTAAGCGATACCGGCACTGTGCTCTCGTCTTGGTGGCCCCCTGTTCCGCTTGGAAAGAGGGTGGGGAAAGCAGATATAGGTTTAAGTATATAATATTCACTTAGCCCTATTTATAAATAGGAGAAAAAGAAAATATCATATTATAAGATAATTTACTATTTTATAGATAGGATTTAAAACAGTTTCTCTTAATATTTAAATTGAATTTCCAATATTATTTAAAGTGAGGAGTCCGGTTTATTTCAAGTTACTTTATAAATAGCTTTAAGTTTATGATAAAGATATAAATATTGCCAGGGCAGCGGTTTAGAACCTTGCCCTAACTCCCCGTTATATCATGTGATCCGCCATCTGGCTATATAGCTAGGGCTTTTCCCCTCCTTTCTTCTATCTCTAGCTTTAGATCTTTATATAATAGGCATTCGATCAATTAGGTCTTTACCCTTTTGCTCGCGCCTTCACATTCCGTGTGCTCGCCAAGCCACGGTGCACATGACCCTTCTCCACTTTTCTCACCCTCGCCTCACCTCACGCAGTCTCCACCACCTCACTGTTACTCACCACCCCCTAACAGCTTGAAACTCGTAGCCACCCTCTGTAGGCCTTTAAGATGGGTCCTATCCTAGTAGCACTATTGAGAATCGCAACTCGTGGCGAGCAAGATTAGAGGGAAACCAAAACGGGTCTCTAGTAATTAGAATGGTCTCCCTGATACAAGAATAGCTCGATACCTACTATGGAAGGGGAAGAAATCTCTGAGTAAAAGAGCCCCAACCGTAGGTCATAACGTCTGGCTAGTGGGCTAGACTAATGGAACGCCGCAGTCAAGAATAGCACTCAGTATCAAAGTAAAGACAGATCGCAGAGTAGACGCAATACGTAAATCGTGAAGGAGAAGAAGGCTTGATTTCTTTCTAGAGAGCAGCGAGCTCATCATATAGCCAGTGCCATGTGACCGGCACAGACCCTGAGCTAACTAGTCTAGAAGGAGAAGAAAACAATAGATACGGATTTGCCCGGCCACACTACCCCACCGAAGCGGCAAACCTCAATAGCAAGCCGCTACAGTCGTGACGATTCAGCTAAAAAAGGAACGTTCCATGATACTTGAAATTAGAAGGCTGCTACACTTTAATAAAATCTTCAGTCGCGTGAATAGCCGATAGGACAGAAGGTCTAGAGATAAATTTACGAAACATCATCAAACAATCACCGACTCGTTGTCCGACTCGATAACAACAGCACGTAGAGCCCGTCTATGCCAGATCCACCATAGTAGAATGATAACTGAGGTAAATATCAGCGACGCCAAGACAAATATCCACCACAAGGGTGCCACTATAGTCTCAGAGCCGTCCCGGTTATGGTTGCTGAGATCGAAGACACCGGTGCTGAAAACGCTCTATTAAGGCTTACACATCAGCTGCAGCCGTAAAATTGGGCATCCAACAACGGAGCACTTACTGCTACGAGCGAGCTGGGAAGAAAGACTAACGTCAAAAACCCAATTGTCCGCATGGTGCGGCTGTCTTGCTGGGCCGCCAGAGCAATGCCTCGCGATTCCTCCGCGATGATGAGGTTTACTCGGCTGTCTCTCTGGGAGACAAGGCTATAGAGCTACCACCGTATTTCGACATTAGTTGTCACACATTTCCCCCTAATTAAAAGCACGAAAAACTTACCACATTGGTTTGGCTCTGGATCCTCAACCTCAGCGCCTGCGTCTGCTGTTGGCGGAAGTGGCTTAGTTTCAGGAGGAAGGCTAGGCGTTGGTGGATTTGGTCCTTAGCTTGAGAAGTGTGGAAGGCCGGCTTGCCTGCCGTCTTCCGCAGATCTTCAAATATGTCGAAGAGCTTGTAGCAGAATTCACCAAAGTCACGTTCGAACTGGAGGAGACCGCCTAGGAATATCAGGTTGGTATTACAGGCGTGCAAATCTCGGAAGAGCCTCTCGTATTCCATTTCTTGCCTTGCTTGGTTGGTAAGAGCTAGAGATGTCATGCCAGTGGTCTGTTCTATCCTCACGACTTCATGGTCAAGAATTTTGCACCATTCCTCTGCTTTGGTTCCGTATTCCTCGTAAAGCAGAGCGAGAATAGTCAGTGGAGAATCGAGTGATTCCCTGCGACGATTTTCAAGTCCTTCTATAATTTGTGGAATATTTTCTTCTTTTTTACTGAACAATATGCCGATGAGTGTCCCATTTTGGATATCGATTCTCGTAGCCATGGAAAAGTCATGAAGAGGAGTATATGGCGTTTCAATCACTATAGCTAAGGTTTTTTGTTAAATATCACTCTATTTTTTTTTTTACTTAATTTTTGAGAGAACAGAACGCAAGGGCAGATGACGTACAGAGGCTGGAGGGCGTGCGGTTGGACTTCTTGCCCGAGTATTCAATAAAATGCCCCAAAGAACCGTTGTTGCAATTTATGCTTTGAGTAAATGCTCTAGGCAGCCGGCATATATCTAGCAGCTCTGTGAAAAGCTCAACAGTTATACTGAAAGGGTACTGCTTTCCATTACCACCTCCTAATCTATCGTATAATTATTAATTTGCTTCTCTCAACCCTAGGAGCACATATCATACAGTAGGGAGACAGAAGGCTCAGCCTTTTTCCTTTTTGCAGAGCCATAGAAGACGTGTTTCTAGAAGCCGTAAGCAGGAGTATCACTATTGATCAGAGATTTTTAACTTTCATATTGTAACCATCTTCGTTTGATCTCATCGATGGAAAGTAGTGACTGATTTGAAGGTCCATCAGGTCCTGGATTGGTCGCATTTTGATACAGCCGCAACTCATTCACGGTGGAGAAAGTGAGGGGACGGAGGTAATGCCTAAATGATTGCTCATCCATGGCGTCTGAACTGAACTGAAACACTACAAAGTTTTGTCGGCGTAGTCGTGATGTTCAACTTGCTAAAATCGCGGGGCTGAGATGTGCTAAACAGTGCAAATAAAGGCGAACTGAAGGAAGTAGCAGAAACTTTCACTGACGCAGCTTGCACGCTAATGTGCCTCTTGCATCCCGGAGCAATCTTGGCGGCTTGTGCGACCAGTTAGAGAAAGCTGCTCATCTTTGTTGGGCTTTGTTTCAGAAGGTTATGCCGCACAGGAAATCCAGCCTGACAGCCTTACGCCAGCACTTGCTGCACGGCCTTCACATGAGTGCAAGCTGAGCCTCCATAACGCCAGCCTCATCTAGGCAGCAGCAGTGCTAGCAAAGGGCTTGCATGTGTCCTGGTAATTCATCAAGGTAATATTAGGTATAAAGAGACAGGGGAGTTGCCCAGAGGATGCCGGAGATGAATACTGACATTCAATCATTCTTTGAATATTCTCCCTACTAAAAAAGACATCTTATCTCTTGAAACATGAATGAGCAAGGCCGGGTCACTGAATTGCCTGATGGGAGGCTCCAATACTAGGAGGGTGTCAGGGCACGGGTTCACGTGACGCTGACGCAGCCTGAAACGCGGTCCCATGCGTAGGGGTTATAACCTCATGTCGGCGACATGCCCTCTTCTATCTTTATCTGTTGTTCTAAGTTAATGGAGTACTGTCTTGTCTGCATATCTTGAAGTCCTGCCTTGACAGAGGGCACTAATCGAGGAAGCACAGGCCCTTCCTAGTGGGAGGTGGCCACTAAAACGCGATTACCACTAATACGCGATTTTTTCAAACATTAATCTTTCTAAATTCAATAATTAATCAATTAATTAGGATACAGATAAGCTTAAAATTTTCATTAATAATGTGTATCTTAACTATTCTATTCCTTTTTTTCTAACCCTTTTTGTAATAGTAGGAGTGCTAGAGGGCAACAGGAGGGATCGCAATAAGCCTGAATAAGTAGCT
>AYLM01001059.1:0-17131 GCA_001625345.1 Cairneyella variabilis | reverse complement strand
AGACCTGATTCTACAATACTCTTCGCAGAGCCCTGATTCTAGAGCCGTGACAAAAGTGGTATTTCAGTCACGATAATTATCAAGTGTGGTATACAAGCAAAAAACCGATAAATATATCATATAACGTATTAAGCTAATTAAATATAGCGAAATAAGTAGCTTATAAACTCTTGATGTTTTGGACTATCGGTCGTGAAACCTCTTTCTTGTGACTTTCAATGAATCTTTAAGATATGTAAAACCCTTGCCAGTCGATATTGCGAAGACGAACTTCCTGCCAAGAATTTACATGGACAAGATGTTCCAACGAGGATAGAGGAGAAATTGCGAGTGAAAGAAAATGTTCTGGATTTCCGCAAGATAATCTGGCTATATATTCGTAGATTCAGCTCCCTGGTATTACTCTGACTCGACGAAACACAATTGCTCTCCTCATAAACTGAAGAACCACCAGAGACAGAGAATGAGATACCATCATACCGGATTTAAGTGAGCTTTCGGACACAGTCGACACAACGACTTGGATATTTGACTGTATCTTAAATTTTCAACTCATCCTAGATATTCACCTCGTTTGGAATATTCACCTCGTCTGGAATATTCACCTCATCTTGAATATTAAACTTATAGCGGAATTGACGCGCGGTGCCACTTTTTCTGTCCATAGCGAGATCCCTTCGACATAGGCTTTAGAGTGTCTTAGGATCCACCTCGCGAGAATGGAGCTGAGATATGTGAATATGATGTCTTCAAGCAACTCGATGGAACAAAGCTGCCAATAATCATTACACTGAAGACATGACTCATGTCAAAAAATTTGATGAATAAAGTAACAAAACGAGAAGTAATTTCGAAACTAGAGCCTTTTCATTGAGATGATACTTTTACCGCCACTTAATAAGCTTGTATTGCTCGAAGGTGCCATCTGTCGACCAACTCCTCGGGTTTCCCAACGTGCTAGAACAACTCCTCCGGAGAACGAAGTATGTCTCCCAATAATTAAAAAGAGGAGAAACGTGATGCACATCCTTTGTCTCGAGAACTTCCCATCCCTTCTCTCGGATCTCTTTGGCTTGCTTGAAAAACATGTCCTTCCTCCCTTTGCCAAACCACGAGACATCGACCCTGCTCGAAAACTCTGCTCTGTAGCTCTCGATATTCCTAGGAATATCTAATGAATACCACGGCCAAAGCTCCGGTTCGTAGGTTTGAGGGTTCGTAACCCAGACATTCACACCTGGCAGAAACGGTGGCGCTAACAACGGTTTCAGCTGCAATTGCGGACCATGCATTCCCAAGATTCGGAAACAGGCTTCAACAGCTGGATCGACAAAGTCCAAGGCATCTTTTTCTATTGGTTGTGAGCAGGAAACGACTTTTTGGCGCCGAAAGTCGTGTCTTCGCCCGAGGGTTCGAATGCCCAGGTTGTTTGAGTTTAGATATTCAGGTTTGACCAGTTCAAGAGATATCCTTTGTAGATAGGAGCGATTTTCCTGCTTTATCAGATCAAGCCAGCCATAGAAAGGGTTCCAGACTTGTGATCCCCCGAAATGAAATGTGTTTGAGCCATAGAGCACGACTGCTGCTTCGCTGGCGATGGTTTTGCTGGCTTGAAGAAGACTGAAAGCCAATTCTTCGAGGACAGCAGTCCTGGAGGCAATGATGTACTTGTCCTCGTGGATCGTTATTCCTTCGTCATCCTTGAACCAGTCAGGATCCATAAGGGAGTTTTGTTCATGGCTATCGATGGTCATTGAGCATACGGTGATAGGGTTTGGCGAGATTAGGGCTTCAGAGTAGATTCGGTCTCGGAGCTCTCGAGGTAAGTCGAGGAATGTTGTACATGTATGCATGTAGTAGCTGACAGGCTCGCCTTTTCGAAGTCGAAGGCGACATTCTCGTTTTGCTGCCATATTGATCGTAGCTAGCGTTGACAACTGCAAAGTGTGGAGTGAGAATATTGATCTGACCTTCTTAAAAAGACCTGATGTTGACAAAAAGGATTCCTTCAAGTTGGCAGATTCGAATCATGAAAGATTTTGAAGGGATTTGTCCGTGTTGGAAAGGTCTTTACTTATGAGATGAGGTTGGATGAGCGAGATGAGGCTGGATATTACTCGTATTCGTCAGCGTATGCACGGTCCCACCGAATGCACACTTCTAAATTCGCATAAAGCGTAGCTTAAATGCTACAGTCAAAACATCGATCTAAGAGGTAATATTTCTTCTATCATACTAGCCTGCAAAGAGCTAAATGCAATGAATTTACTTAAGTCTGTAGAGGTTTTAGGATGTGCATTGTGACAGTACTGAGGCTCTGACTCGATGAATGGCAATGTAAACTAAAATGACGTCTGCGAGTATTGCAATCCAGCACGATGAAGTAGATTCTTTCAGTATGTTATGGAAAATTGAGCACAACACTCAGCGCATAAAGCAGGAGACCATTGGATTGTCTGCGAGAAGCCAAGTTAGAACGGCAGACAGCGTTCCATAGAAAACAGGTCGAGCGGAGGTCGCTCCGAATGGAAGGTTGTGTTGTGATAGCGAGTATGTAGGAGCCTGGCGTGTGGAAGTGAAGTAGCTGCTATGCAAGTCGAAGCCCTTTGATTTTGAAGGTCACAGGAAGAGAGTTGGCTGTTATAGAGCTGGGCTTGATACTATCAATGCAGCTCCTCATATCAAATAATCGTCGATGGCTGCTCAGGCGTATGCGACACGAACATCCGGTTTCAGACGAGGAGAGTTGAACACCGAGAGGAAAGCTGAATGGGGCCCTCGAGAAGGAGACAATATGCTGATTTCTCTGGTGCTCAGATCGGCGATACGACAGCCTGAATAAAGCATACGTCTTGAATGTGCTCAATGGCTCGCTTGGGGGAGAGGCTCTTGATCTTGATAACGAAGGTTGAATAAAAGCCACCGAGAGCTTCGAACGCGAGTTCTGTTACTGAGAGAGCGAGGGACTATTAACGAGAGTTAGCTATTGCAGCGTAGACACGTAGATGCCTCAGACTCTCTGCTACATCTTGTGTTCAACATTGTTTCCAAGGGGTCTTCCTCACCTGCTGATAGTCCAACATGTATCTTTCAGTTATCTGTCTCATCGTACCCGTAACAAGTTTTAGCACTGTGAATCCCCAAACTTGCCAGCTTTCTTCTTCGCACAACGCCCGAGGAGCGCAACTGCAATGAAAAAAAGATCTCTTGTGAGAAGGTGGTACAAAAGTGATCTCTTGTGAGAAGTTGTGATTCCAAAAATTGCCCTGTGCTGGACAGAAACAGCGGTGGAGTCGACTTCTGTTCAGGACGAAACCTTGTGATGAAGTTGCTTCTGTATTGCGTCAGCAAAGGCGAAGCTGTCACTCTGTCATCGAGCCAGTGCCAAGGGAACAAGCCGCTGCCGCGACATAGTTACACGCTAAAGTACGACAGCGCAAGGGGGAGACCAAGCCCAGTGCCAAGGGAAAGGTTATGCGACAACGAGCCGAAGCAAATGACGAACGGAAGGGAAACGAAAGGGTGCTGTGCCCAGAAGAGATTGAAGCCCTGTAGGGATCGCTCTCGAACCCAATTCTGCCGTGCGACAGAGAGGATAGAGGGGGACAGCGGGTGTGTTTATGCTGATTGAGTCATGGCCGAAGCCAGTCCATCGGTGTGGAAGAAAGGAGGAAGGGAGCTCGAGGTCGAGGCTGAGATATTTGTAAGGCTCGAAGCAGGGCTCGGTAAAGAGATCCTGCCCCTTTTGCTCCACTAAAAGTCGGCAATGCATGACTTCGGACCCAACTCGAAAGGAATAGAAGCTTTATCACAGAGGAATTTTGTCAGGAAAATAGAGGAAAAAAGCACCAGCAAGGGATCAGTAAGTTGAAGGAGAGAAAGCATGAGAGTTGAACTCCATATCACTCATTATCAATTATGACAGAAAACCAGATGTAGCGATGTGATAAAATCCCAATGTCTTCCAACGCTAAATGCAACGACCAACTTTTCCCTTCTCACATCATCACCAAAGCAGCAACTCCGCCAAGCAGTGCCATTGACGAGATCATCATTCCCTTCTCAGAACCACTCGTTTTCACCGAACTTGGAGTAGCACTTGGCTTCGCTGGACTTGGGCTTGGACTGATTGTCGTCGTATTGCTCCCACTTCCACTACCACTCCCTCCACTGTTCCCCGTCCCACTCCCCGTCCCTGTAGAATTTCCCGCAATGCTTCCCCAAGCACATGCCTTACCATTCCAAGCTACATCATGCGCATAAGCCCACAGACTCCTCTGCGAGAGCACCGTATCCTTGGTATAGAAGATTCTGCAATCCGCTGGTTCAAACACAAATTGTAATGGTGTCTGGGTATTGTCGCCCTGTGCGATATTATCCTGTAAATTAACAGAGTATGATTTCAAGTTCGCCGGATCTCCAAGAGGGAGGTCTATGAGTCCAGGGAACGTGGAATTGGCGGCGTCGAGCAGGGAGGAAGGAATGTATGACGAGTAGTTCATTATGAGTTGGGATTGTTGTGCTAGGTCGGTGAACGGGAAGGCGAGGGAGCCTTTTGTGCCGCCTATCGCTTGCACTATTTTGCCATCGTCAGTACTCATTACTCATCACCATCCTTCATGAAAGAGAATTAACTTACTAGGGGCATTCTGAGGCCGTCCACCCACAACAATAGTCTTCACTCCCGCCTGCCTCGTCATGAATTCCGCGAAAATAGAGCAAGCAGAAGCACAATAGCCATCTGTAAGTATCACGATGTTTTCGACAGGGAACGGTTGCGGATAAATAGCGGGGTTTGGCTGGTATCCATACGGAAGGATGGTATCGGTGAACTCATCGTATAAACTGCTGTTAAGCGGCTTCCTAAACAATGCAGTGAAGTTATCGCCAAGCTGGACATTTGGTGGGATATAGTCTTTATAGCCGGTGAAGTTTTTCAGGTCGGTGGTCAAGGCTCCCCGGTAGTCGTAGCTGGATGTCACGAGGTTGCCTTTCGCTAGGATGGTGTTGAGATCAGTGTCTGTGGCGTTGGGGTAGACCAAAATATCAGGGATTGCGGCAAGTGTTTGCGCGTAGATGTCGGCTGCTTGAGGAATGCGGAGGCGAGCGGCGCCGTAGGGCTCGATGGTTGGGAAGAGACGGTCGAATACATCGTTCGGGAGAATCGTGTTCCCTCCTGGATTTCCGCTCAAGTCAACGATGAGCTTCGTCCTATTGGATGCTCTCAACATAGCAAAGAAAGCGATGGTAGTGTTCTGGAAGCTGGTATAAATCGTATCCTGATCAGCATATTGGGTAGATTCCTGAGCGAAAGAAGCAATCCACAACACAGCCGTATCATCATATCCCGTTCCGTTAAGGAAATACCCTGCAACCTGGTTATTGGGATCTCGGACGATTGGCGTATATGGGAACAGATTCGGGTAGGTGGTTGCTGTTGCTGTTGCAGTTGCGTTTAGTGTAGGTGAGGTGGTTGTTGTAGTTGGCGAGGCTGAAGTTGGTGATGCCTGTGCCGGAGCGATGCAGAAGAAGTCAGTGAAGGATTGTCCGTCTACGATTTGAGTTGGATCCCATGTTCCAGCGACGATGACAGCTTCATTCGCGAATGGCTTGGTGGTGCCGTTCGAGAAAGTCACGTTGGTGGTCTCTCCCGGGTAGAAGTTGACCGAAAGACCTGTGAATGAACCATCCGTGACACTAAACCATGTAAGTCTCACCATAGAATAAGAGACGCGGAAACATACCCGCTCTGAACTCGGCCAACACTGAAGAACATTTGATTGTAGTTGGAATCTGGATCAGATGTCTGATACAAAGCCTCCTTCTCGATCACGCTGACAGCGTCTTGACCGTTGATCGATACCACATTGGAGATATTGCCACCAGCCAGGACATCATCCACGGTGTAAATTTTGGGCAACTGGATGCCATCCGTGGAGATGGAGACGAATTGAACCTTCCTTCCGTAAACGATGGAGTTTGCTGTGCAGAAGTCGTTGTAGTAATGACCTTCGTGCGCCGAGGTCGTTAATGCAGCGAGCTGCTGATCAAGGTCATATTGACTTGTGATGAGGCCAGCTGCGACTTTACTCGAGAGGTTGTCAAGACCTCCGAGAAGGTCCACAGGAGGATAGGGGTACCCAGATGGAGGTGCTGCTTCTTGTTAGCGATGGTCACGCTCCATGGATCATGACTTGCATTTGAGGTAGGCCAATGTTGACATGAATTCAGTATATTTCTTAAACTCTTCAATAAAGCTGACTGCCAAGTCCTGGTCGATTGTTGACGACTCTAAACAGGCATTTGCGATAGCAGGGTCGAAGACAAAATTGCTTCCTTCATCTGCGAAATGATTAGACGGGCTCTCTCTTTGGGCACGGGGAACATACTCGTTGGGTCACTATAGAAGTTCGAGACCATAGAGGAGACAATTGCGCAAGGAGAGGTACTGTTAGTCGTGCTATTAGCGAAAGGCGCTGCGGCTGCGGCTCCAACGAGCGCAGCTACAGAAAGGTATTCAGAACGCATGATTTGATGAACGACAGTTTGGCTTGGAAGCAATGAGACAAGAAGGCAGGAAATGAAAGCTTTATACGGTCCATCTGATGTAAACAGATAACAGGCAGGAACTCCATCCTTACATTATTAGCGATCCAAAGCTTAGACTGCCCACAAAATCTGCTACTGCCAGGTCCACAAGCCAGCGCCGCTAATGCAAGCATCGAGAATCCCAAAATACTGAGCGCCAATCAAAGAACTTTGTTCGAACGTCTAAGAATCCTGCAGGCTTTACTTTAAGCACGGCAAGGCTGAGCCGCAGTGAGTTACCCGAAAGGGTAAGGCGCTGTGGACTCCTTGACATAGACGACTCAGCCAATCATACATCATGACTGGGAATTTTGAAAAGCAAGAAGTTGAAATGTCGAATAACCATTGGAGGAAAGTGGGAAAAGCCAGAACGCATGGCGATGCGAAGAGCTGCAGGCTTGGGAGATTTGAAGTTTGATGCAAATGACTGCCAGACGCTAAGATCTCGCAGCCGAAAGTAGGGCGATGAGGACTATCCGACCGCCTGTTAGGAGTCAGGGAAATGACATAAATCTGTGCCTCAAGCGGAACTGTAGGAAGAGAGAACTCGAGACGACGGCTACCGGTAATGTGCCAATGTGGCATGGCAAACCATTCCGTGACGAGTCTTGCTCGTATTGCTGAGAAGCCCCGGGAAAGACCCCAATCTCTCGTCATCAGTTGAGAAGCCATAAAGGTCGGCATACCCTCCGAAGTTGGTCAATGTACGCTGAACCGATGGCTTACGTGGGCCCTAATGCTCAATCCAGAGCACATTAAATCCCCCCCCCTCAGGCTGAGCTTCGCGACCGCCAAAAGGATGAGTCGACGATGTCAGACCCCAAAGTCCGAGGGCTGCATTCAGCTACGGTGATTATGAAACGACACCGAAGGAATAAATTAATAACGGCGCAGAAGGACGACCAGCCACTAAGCATGAATACTGTGCCGTGGCGAATTTGAAGACAAGGGAGTGGTTGAAGTGAGAGAGATGAGAGCGCTGAGGAGGTTTAGCGCACGGCCGGCTTTAGGCCAGCGCCACTTGGAGCTGTAAGATTCCCCGGGACTGAGACACAAAGGGTCTGGCCAATCCGCTTCTAAGGTGAAAAAGGTAGCGAGACAAAAATAGAGATGGTGCAGAAGGCTGAAGCCATAAGGCTGTGCTGTCACATGTTCCTAGGTATTTTTCCTTGAAGACGTTGCAAGTCGAACTGCACTTCTTCAATGAGTTGAGAAAGACATTTTCAAATGTGGAGAACTTCTCAATCTTGGATGTTCAAATCTGCATGCTCAAATTCTTTGTATGTGTACAGAACTTCCAGACGCCGATGCAATGCTGTGGTATCTCTGAACCGGAAAATCCAACCCAGACCCAAATCAAAGTACAGTACAATTCCGCCATCTATTTACCTCGCCCGTTCTTGCAATCTACCTGCACGACCTGGTGTTTATGATGCGAATGACCACCTTCAATGACGACAGCAGTCAGTGGACCCCCCTTGAGGCAACCTGTGTCGATTCCCATGCTGTATTTCTCGATCTGAAGTCCTCGCTTCGAGTCGTGGCCGTAGATCACGGTGGAGCGTTCATTCTTGGGTAGCTTCTGCTGGTGTTTGTTCCATGTCTGAAAACTATTAGCATGTTATCCGCATAATTCAGGACCTCACAGGCATACCTTCATCCAACCTGTACCCTCCCTCTGCTCACTCGGAACTCCATCCTTCATCGTGCGTATGTTCATGACCATAAAAGGATTCTGGCTCGCCAGATCAACTCCGGGTACAAGGCCAGCGTGAACCACGATGACTTCTCCCATATCTCCAAGGTTTCCAACTCGCAGAATCAGCGGAAGATCCTTCAACCACTTGATCCTGTGCTCGCCCAATGACTTAGCCACAACTCGATTCTTGTCATCACTAGGACTGAGATCATCCTCTAGAGCATCCTGGGCATTGTCTGTGCCAGCCGCATGTTCTGCCACCATATCATCCCAAGCGGAGATAATCTTGTCTTCATGATTGCCCCTCACACCCGATGCGCGCAACTTCATAGCCAGATCAACTACGCCCGCAGAGTCTGGGCCCTTCGAAATCATATCTCCAGCTAGGATCAAGTGATCTTGGTGTTCGTTGAAGTCGACCTCCGCCAGGAGTTCAACCAGAGAATCCTTCATTCCATGTACATCGCCCACAATGACCAAGCGACCATTGTGTTTGTGTGTGCCGGTCTGCGGGAGGTAGGAGGAGGGGAGGTCTTGGATTCGGATTAAGTCGGGGTAGTCGGACTCTGAAAAGACGTCCTCAGCGAATGCAGGTTTGAAAGGGAGGGTCGAGCCATACGTGCGGTATTGACGGCTTGCTTACTTTCCTTGCCTGTTGCAAGCATGAAGAAGATCCACGCGATGAAAAAGAATATCACAGCGTAGGATATCTTTTTGAGGAATGTTCCGGCTGCTGTATCCTGTCTCTCCGACCCCAGCCGCTGGTGCGAAGAGAGGTCGGACATCTGTGTAGGACCGGACGCGATCCCGGGCGTACCTTCGTCGAGTATATCGAAGGTCACGCTCGCAGACGAGACCTAGGGTCAGGCAAAGATATTTTGGGTCGTAAGAATCTTTAAACTGGGCCTCGCAGAAGGTGTTTTGTGGTTCCGGTGTTGTTGGTACAGTAAGGAGGAAAACTTTGAAGGCAAATTTCTCGCTCTATTCCCACAGGCGCCATGACGTTTTCCCGCAGCGGGGCGTTCCAGGGGACCAACCTTAAATTGACGCCCTGAATCATAACAACTCCGTGGCGCTTCTCTCTTCTCCTTCAAGTCAAATTGTATTTTGCTTCATCTTTTGTTGCAGCAGCTATGTAAATAAGCTCCAGTTGGGCGCTCTCTCCCCTCTCCCCCGCCTCTCCCGCAGGAAGGATGCCAAGCTGCTCGTAACGGGCTTACCCGTGGGGCTACGAGCTCCCTTCATTTCCGGATCGAGCACACCTGCGAGATCCCGCCAGTGACATATCGGATCAAAAACCTCTTGTTCCTCGCTTTCGGTCCAACTGTTTTTGGTTCAGCTGCTTTCGGCGCTCGTTAAGATGTGACCGGGGAAGGTACTAAAGTAGCTGCCTGTCTCGAGAATAACCATACTTCGCTACCCTGGCGCTGGCCCTGGCCTTGCTGCAAGCATGGTTAGAATGCCCCGCACCCGTGAGGATCATCGGACGGATATAATAGGGGGGCAAACCCCACGCTGGAGGACGTTCCTCTTCAGCAGGCGAAGTACTATACTCCTCGTCTCAATGGCTCCAGTATTCGTTCTTGCGTTCGTGACACTTCTCCTTCCTCTGATTGAAAGAGCCTCTCCCAGTCTCGCTGCTTTGACCCAGAAGGAGTATTCTTTCTCTACGAAGTGCCTGGATTTTGATCCACTACAGCATGTTCCAAATGCAGCCATTACTAATCACGAATACATTCCTGCGAACACCACAATCCAGCTTCCAGGCTACGATCCAACTTGTGGACGAACCAATTGGACCGTCACAGCTGATACGTGCCGCATTGCCTTGAATATCAGCACATCAGACGAGTCAGGAATCGTACTTGAAGCTTGGATGCCACGGAAATGGGAAGGAAGGTTCATGTCAACAGGAAATGGAGGGATCGACGGCTGCATCAAGTACGACGACATTGACTACGGAACATCACATGGATTCTCCACAGTTGGGTCGAATAACGGGCATAATGGGACGGGAGGTCTTGCTTTCTACCACAATGAGGAGGTGCTGAAAGATTACGTCTGGAGATCGTATGTCTTCTCTCCCATTTCTTGGCTGCCGCTGACTTCTCCAGTCTCCACACAATCACAGAAGCCGGCAAAAACCTGACAACTGCATTCTACTCCACTCCCGCAAACCATTCATACTACCTCGGCTGCTCAGGCGGAGGCCGCCAAGGCCTGAAAGCTGCAGAGATGTTCCCACAAGACTTCGATGGTATCGTAATTGGTGCTCCAGCCGAGAACTTCAATAACATGACTTCATGGCGAGCTTCATTCTTCGACAAGACGGGGCCTGTGAGCTCGAGCAACTTCATATCAGCTGATACGTGGATCAATGTTATCCACAACGAAGTGCTCCTGCAATGCGACACGATTGACGGAGTTGCTGACGGGATCATCGAAGACCCTACACTCTGCAATTTTCGCCCTGAAGCTTTGATCTGCAGCTCTGAGTCGGATTCTACGAGCTGCTTGACCGAAGCCCAAGTCGAGATCGTTCAAAGTGTCTTCAGTCCACTCTACGGCTCCAGTGGCGAGCTCGTATACCCAGCCATGCAGCCCGGCAGCGAAGTGATGGCCGTTCAGCGACTATATGCCGGAGTGCCATTTCCGTATTCATTGGTGGATCTCCTCCCATCACCTCCACCTCCATCACTAACAGAAAGCAGGACTGGTTCCGCTACGTAGTCTACTCCAATCCCTCCTTCTCCGACGCTAACTTCAGCACCTACGACATCACAGCCGCCCAAGCACTAAACCCATTCAACGTTCAAACCTTCCCATCAACCCTCGCGCCCTTCTCTTCCGCTCCACATAACGGCAAAATGATCATCTATCACGGACAGCAGGATCAGCAAATCACTTCCTTCGCCACTGAACGCTTCTACAATCATCTAGCGGCCGGGATGCAGCTCCAGCCCTCTCAAATCGATGATTTTTTGAGGTATTTTAGGATTAGTGGCATGTTCCATTGTACGACTGGCCCGGGAGCGTGGATGATTGGGCAGACGGGTGTGGGCGAGACGGAGTATGAGGCTGAATGTAATGTGTTGGCGGCGCTGGTGAGGTGGGTGGAGGAAGGTGTACCGCCAGAGACGATTGAGGGGACGAAGTTTGTGGATGATGTGGAGGCAAATGGGGTGGAGAGGATGAGGAAGCACTGTAGATTTCCGTACAGGAATACGTATATGGGCGGGAACGGGAATAATAGTGAGAGCTGGGAGTGTGTATTGCCATAGGGGTTTAGCAATGAAACGTATTACTTGCTGACGTCTTGATTCCGATATTGCTTTAGCAATTGCATCTGCCTCATTGAAGCTTAGTGACCTGGAGTTGTTCAGTTTTGAGATTATCGCACATTGCACAGTATCTCTTGGCCCAGAATTTCTGATATCCCAGAATGCCTCACTTCCAGAAATTCCTCTTCGCTCAGAATATCTCTCCTTTCAAAATTCTTTGCATCCCAGAATTTCCTACATCCCAGGATTTCTCTCTTCTCAAAAATCTTCACTCACAGCAAAGGCATTCAAGACCTGTATACAGAAAATCATCGCATTATCTATCAAAGCAAGTAACCAGCTCTGAAAATCTATGGTAAGAACATGAAGGCATTCTAGCTTCGATATACAGAATAAAGCAAAGAACTTCTGTGCGTGAGTACTTGCCGCCCAGAAACACACTTACCAGCAAGTGGTAAGCGATTAGCTCAAGGAGAGCCGCGCCGAAGCGACAACCCATAGAGAAGTGACGACCGTCTGCAGAACACCAATCGGAAGTACGATGACAGCCGTTGACTCGATGACAGTCGCTTGCAGAACGACAGCAGTCAAGTAAATGACAACTGGTAGCAAAGCAACGACCGGCTGAAAGCCAACGGCAGTAAGAAAAGGAAAATAACGCAAGTGAAGAAAGCAACGCAAAGACCATTTCAACTCCATACTCCATCTCGCCCCCAAATTCAACGCAGTGTCACAGCCAGAGCCACACCAATCCCGGCTCTAACGCCAGCCCATCCCATCTCTCCTCCCCTACTGAACAAACAAAGCCTCATCCTCCTCAACCTCGAACCAAGGCATATCCTGCTCAACCATCCAGACACAGCCGAACCACTGCAGAGAATCGTCCAAGTCGGCCTGGCTGTAGTCCTGGAACAACTCCGCGGCGAAACCAGCCATATCTTCCTTAATATCCTCAGACGCACGGCGAAGACAGAACGTACCCTTGTTGCTGATCGGGAAGATTTCATTGAAGTGAATTATGTCTGCATCAACCACATACTCATGGTCCTTGATGCTGCGGTAGAACTCCAATCCTCCATCGACAGCAATGTGGTGGCCACCGCTGAGGTAGACCTGCATGAAGTATTGGCGGATCATGGAGAGGGACCACTAGTGGTAGATGTCGTTGACGTAGGTAACACGGTTGGGTGGAATACCGTCGGGGCCTTTCTGGTGGATGATGGCTTCGGTGTGTTGGGATTGAAGGCGGATGCCCATCAAAATGTAGTTCTCGGGTGCTCAGCGACCTCGTTCCAAAGGGTGGTACCGAGGCGGAGGAGACGAGTCTCGGTGTTGGCGCGGATACCCTTGACGGCGTCGAGGAAGATGGCGGCTTGGATAAGCTGGCAGGCATCCTGGATAGTGGTAGCGCCGGACTCGTCGCGCGGATCGCCGAAGTTGGGACCGATGTTGTAAATACAACGAAAGAGATTATCATAAATTGTCAAAACCTGGGGCTTCGCCGAGACCATTGTAGCTGATGGGAATGATAAAGTCGCGCTTCTTGGGGAGACTTCCTGCGAAATGTTAGATTTGATGGCGTGAAAGGTGAAGATGAAACTAGCTTCTGCCTTGAAGGACTTATAGTAAAGGTTTTGAGGATCAGCGACCGAGGCAATCTCGTTGTCAATCATCTCGAGCTTCCAACGAATCGTAGCGCCTTCCTCAGCGGCCTTCTTGGTAATGTGATGAGAAGCAGTTGCCTCAATCAGCTTGCGGAAGATGGTGGAGTTGTTGGTCAAGATCATAGAGTGAATTTGCCAAGTCTTGCCGGATGGTGAGACAACAAGGACATCTCCGTCCATGAAGTGAGGGGAAGCCGACTTGAGATCATTCTGTGGGGTCTCCATCTTGTCGTCGGATGTGTTCTCTTCATTGATGTCCGTTAGCCGAGATTAAGCGAGAGAGTTGGTTGTTGGATATAATGGGGAGAGAGGGCAAGGGGAGGAAATAGGGCTTACATAGAGAGATGTGCAAGAGCTGGATGCTGCTTGCTGATGTTTGTCTACAGAGATTGAATAAGGAGAGGCAAGGTGATGGATTTCTGGATGCAGTGACAAGAGGGTATCAGCACAAGGAATTATTCTTACATACGTAGAAGGATGCACAAGAGCTTGATGTTTTTCGCCGAGGTTCTCGTAGCGAGATTGCACGAGATGAAGCGAAGTGGCTTGTGTTGATTGTAATGTTCTTGTTGACGCGACGGTGGGTAGGGGTAGTAAGATGAGATGCGGATGTTGCAGAGGGCATCTGCAAGAGATGGGAGATGTTTGTGTTCGAAAGGTGTTTTGGAAGGAAAGATTCTCAGGAGGAAGAATTCTTTTCAATCCAAAGGAAAGCAGTAGAAAAGAAGCTTAAGTAAGCGAGGGTCTCAACCATAGCGCTAGCGGCGAGGATCGGCAGAATAAGTAAGCACGGTTGCCTCGGTTGCAAAGTTGTAAGTTATGGTTGACTTGGCAGTGGGAAGGACCAGCATCAGTAGTTGGCTTTTCTGCTAAGACTAGGTTGCAGGCATTCACAGAATTCTATGACTTCACGGAAGCCCTTGAGAACAACTGTTCTTATGAAATCGTCGCCCTATTCTTGTGGCCTCGCCTTTGTAAGCCTTCACGGAACTCTATGACTTTCTTGACGAGAATGCCTGTTATTATGACATCGCTGCCCACTTATGGCTTGCTGTTGCAGACATTCAATGAATTTTAAAATCTTCTGGAAGTTATTGAGAGCGACATCGTTATGACACCGTCGTTGTTTTCCATGGCCTCCAAGACTCCCAGAAGGTTGGGAATTTTTGCACTTAATTGCAAATGCGTGTATGGGATCCGAATTCTAAGACTTTCTGGAAGCTAATTGAATGACCTCATTAGGACATCGTCACCTCAATTATCAGCCCGTTTGCAAACTTTCACAGTGTTTTCCAAGAAATTTACCACCTTCCAAAAACCAGGGACATGGCCCTAGTATGACTTTATTGCTCTTTCTTCGGCATTGTCTATTTGGATGTTACTAGATGCCCATGAGTTATAGGAGGTCCAAGTGTAAGAAGTCCTTATTGCAGGGACATTATAATTACACTATCCACTCTAATGACCTGTTAGCAGGATGCCAGCGGGTAGTCAAATCATGAAGCCGCCCATCACATACTTGAGAACCCAGTGTTTGCAACACATTTTCGATACTTGACTCCATTGGATACCTCCCTGAATGAGTTTAACTTCTCGACTGTTCTACTTCTAGCATGGTTCTCGAGCCAATACGCAGCATTTGCCTTGACCCCTGCCAATCCCTTACATTGGAGAGACGCTCACCTTTCTTCCATTCTGACTGAGCAAAGGAATCAACGTGTTTCTCCAGCCCGTCGCAGCTGCAATGATTACCTTCAGAGCCTCAAGGTTGGCACAGACCACGAATGAGTGTAACTTGGGGGTTTCAGCAGCCCGACAGATGGCAAGTTAGATACGCCATCACGACATTCTATTTTCAAGTCCTATGTCAGGCAAAAGCATCCATCAAGTTCTCGCAGCTAGAGTCCTCTATTCAGCCCTCCGCCAACTCGAAGCAGGACTACAGTTCCTTCGTTGATCAAGGGCAGCTGTCATGCCATGACCCAGACCCCTAATCCAAACCCCTAACCAATGCTTCAAAAGAAAGCGGCATGGAAAGTTAAGAGCTCTTTCCTTCAAATCGTAAGACGACTATCCGCCACTGACCTCTCTATTGAGGCTAAGCCTGCATTCAACGCTCAACAACCACAGATTAAAGTTTACAAAGGGAATCAAATACCCGCGGAATGCACTCAAGATACACACATCAAAGCCCACTACGCACAAAAGGGGTTGGCAAAGAGCCTTGCTCCTAGATGAAGCATCGGCAGGAGTAGAGAACAAAGCCAAAACATTTCGTTACGCGGATAATGCTGCTGTGCAACATGGGAGAGGGATCAAGAACCAGTGGTCCAAGTAGTATGACGAGGCACTGAAGGTTGCTTGCTAACCCTGAAGGTACCTTTGGTTGATTCGTTTTCGAGTGTAGATGAGGGAAGGGACGCGATGGTGATTTGGCGTCGGTAGGGTCGAAAACAGTGGCGTGAGCCCGGGCAGAGGATCAGCAGGGTTCACACACATCGAAGGCATTTGTAGAGAAGAGGAAGTACTAAGGGTTGTTGGCATTGGTGGAACTAGCTAGATCTGTTCTACAGCGCCACCATTTTAGCCGAGACCTTCGAAGCCTGAAGCGCCGTTGAGGTTGGGTCACAGTGTGTGGGTGGGCTTGAAATTGAGATGTGTGATGAGGACAGTAAGCACAGTACAGCATAGAAATAAATAGCCTTAGGTACAACGAGGCAAGAAATGAATCCAAAGCAGAAGCAAACGAGAATGAAGTAAAATGCCCTCAGATCAGCTCTCAAAGTTCTCACTGCTAACGCTTGCCACCCTGCCATTGCCGTCACCAGCAACAACAAGACGTAGGTTGGCCTGCAAATTTGGCTTTTTGGACACTTGGTCATCACCGGGCTCTTCATTCTCTCCTCTGATATCCTCCTCCACCAATCCTCCGCCAATTTCCGGATGCAAAGCCTCTCCCAGCAAATCGAAAGAAAGCCGCTGCTCCGATTGAAAACTACAATTTCCCTTTCATCGACTCCAGCATTCTCCCTGCACAACGAAAGAACAGTCAAAGGTGATGAGGCAGGCGGGAAGGTGGATTTGCGTCTCGAGCGGAGATGGGTATCGTCATTGCAGCTCTGTGGATCCTCGATGGCTCGCTGCGTTAAGACCACTAGAACGAGAAATAGACGGAAGTAAAGGACGGAAGGGAAGGGAAGACCAGCTCAGATCTCTGTTCAGCGTCACTCATATTCGACCACTCGATACGGTGTACCGGGGTTGATTCATTGAAGCTTGTGATGGGCATCGTCACTGCTGGTGAGGAAGAGCAGAAGAGTTCGACGCGACGAAGTTGGTGACCACGCGACGGCGTTGCGCGCTAGCGGCCGCTTGTGCATTTTGGAGGTTCGGCGATTTTACTTTCCACAACTTCAACCTCACGAATAACGCGACAACACAGCTTCAACGAATGACACAGCTAGAGGAGCGCAGTTTGCAATCATGGTACGTCTCATACTCCTTCTCCAGCTTCCATATACCTACTGACACCCCTCCTCCAGGCCCGTAACTCAGAAAAAGCCCAATCGATGCTCTTCCGCTTCCGCGAATCGCAAGCCGCCGAACTAGGAATCATAGACGTAGGCCGCACTCGTCGTCCCAAACTCATAACCGGCGAAACATCCATTCCAGCCTGCGAGAAATGGCGCGGACAGGTCCTTAAAGAGATATCGCGCAAAGTCTCTAAGATCCAAGACCCGAGTTTGAGCGATTACATGATCAGAGACTTGAACGATGAAATCAATAAGGCGATGAGGGAAAAGCATATGTGGGAAGTTCAAATTCGTAACCTGGGCGGACCGAATTATATGCGTGGGGGAGGGAAGGTGTATGATGAGGAGGGGAGGGAGATACAGGGT
>AYLM01001057.1:0-13669 GCA_001625345.1 Cairneyella variabilis | reverse complement strand
ACTGGGATTATCACTATATATACTCAGTCCATTTTTCCATAGAAATGCAGACATCTATCCCTACGCACAGATAAGCAAATTGCATTCACCCAGATAGTTCGGATGTCTGAGGTATGGCGAAGGCAAGTAAGAACTTCATGCAGATTTGGTATAATTTAAAGGCTTGCTCCGTTGATGATCAGGCTCTCCCGATGCTGCGGAGCTCCCCCAAACGTACGATACGGCTTCATACACTGGACTCTGTTTAAGGGGAACTTTGGAAAGATCACACGTGATAGAGTTACTGCGTGCCCCTGGATGAAGCAGTAATAGTCGAATGGCTCCATCCTGCGACAGTGGTTTGTAGATATATTGAATCTCTTTCCCAGGCGTTGCTATGCCCTCCAGTGGAGAATCACGATGTTCTTGAATATGCCCGTCGTCGCTCCGATAATTGGCAGCTCTTCGATTCCAGTAGGCCTGACATTTTTTATCGTACGTTGCTCTTACTCTGGTGTCGGTGAGCCCGGTCGCTCCAAGTCTCTACAAATTCGATGAGGAGCAAAGAGATAGAGACTTTCATCTTTCATAGCCTCTGAATCTTCCGTTCTAGTCGGTGAGAACATGTCTCCAGATAACGGGTAATCAGATTGCAATCTTAGCGGATAATTGTTGATGAGAATTATGTTTATCGCAGGAGCAGGATGTAGCTCAACAAAACAGAAGGTAGACTCTTGGTGGACTTGGGATATCCACATGAAAATACCAGAAATTGATGACATGAAAACGGTGTCGAAAACGGTAGGAGATGCATCGAGAACATAATGTTGAGAATCGAAAAGCGAGCGAAGTGATAAATGGTACTATCTAATTGGATTTCGTAAGCTGTTCTCTCGTTTTGCCGACGTGCAGTAGTTCTAGCTTTTTAAATGATTAGGAGTCACATTGCTCGATAATTTTAGTGCATCATTTAAGCAATCCAGATGAATTTTAACTGGTGACTTTATGATTAAACTGCTACAACTGGCCAAAAAGGTCTGGTACTCAAAATGGAACGCAATGCGGCCAACTCTTTATAATCCAGCCGCATCCAAAAGATTCAAATATGCCTCGCTCATTGTTGGAAAGCATGGTACAGCATGTGACAGCTGCTCAAGAGTTAAACCCCCAACAATGGCTACCGTCGATGCATGAAGCAAGTCCGCAACATCGCTTCCAACAAATGTTGCTCCGAGCAGCTTGTTGCTGCTTTCATCAACAATCCACTGAGCCCATCCATCTGCATATCCCTCCGCATGCAACATTGCACCGAGCGTTTTAGCTGGAGTGGCGATCTCCTTGAACTTGATCCCAGCCTTGCGAGCCGCTTTCCTGGTCAGGCCCACCGTGGCGACTGCAGGATCCGTGAAAATAACAGCGGGTACAGCCAAGCGGTCTGCTGTTGCAACTGTCACTCGACTTTCTGGCAGCTTTCCCAGCTTTGAGAGAATGGCGTTGGCTACAATACGTGCATGATACTTGCTCGAGTGAGTGAGCGGTGCTCTTCCATTAACATCACCAGCTGCATAGAGCCATTCTCCTAGAACCGAACTCACACAGAGAGACTCGTCAACTGGGAGTGGTGTGCCATCTGCTTTGAGTCCGAAATCTTCAAGGCCAATACCAATCGTTTTGGCGCGACGTCCGGCAGCCACGAGAATTTCGTCAGCCATTATCGTTTTCCCGTGTGACAATTCCACTCTCACGCTCTTGTCTGCCTTTCGAACAACGGCAGTGACTTGGGTAGACAAGAGAACTTCAACTCCTCGAGAGCTCAAGCTTTCCCGGACCAGCTTCGCTCCATCCTCGTCGACCTTTGGAAGTATCTCATCCGTCGAGGAAACCAATGTGACTTTTGAACCAAAATTGCAATATGCAGTAGCCATTTCGGTCCCGACTGCACCAGCTCCCATAATCACCAAGTGCTTAGGAACTTCGCTGGAACTGGTTGCGTCTCTTGGAGTCCAAGGCTTCGCATCCTCCACGGAATCTGGAATAATCGGTTCGCTTCCGGTGCAAATGGCTACCGCATATCTTGCTTCCAGTTCAACTGCATCTCCATTCAGATTCTCGACTCTGACTTTCTTCACCCCAACGATTTTTCCTGTACCTCGCACCAACGCAGCTCCACTACTCTCCACCAATGGAACAAGCACTTTGCCATCGTCAAAACCTCCGGTATATATATCCCTTCTCTTGAACACAGCTTCCACAACCACTCCTCCTTCACTGACCCGTTCTCTTGCTCCTGAAACCGATTTCGCCGCCTGGAGGGCTTCGTTGGGACGCAGAAGTGCTTTACTAGGTACACAGGCCCAGAAGGGACAGTCTCCTCCGACTAATTCATTCTCGATGATGATTGCTGTCATTCCGGATTTGACGATGCGGGCGGCGATAAGGCGGCCTGCCCAGCCTGATCCAATGCAGATTACATCGTATCTATGCTCTTTAAGTGTTGATGGGAGATGGTTTGAAGGGTGGAGATTGATGCTTTCGTATAGAGGCATTATGATTCTCTGAAGTGACTTCTCTGAATGATTGATGAGTGATAAAGTACGGATTGGTAACGAAACTGAGAGGAAACACAAGTAATCATTTATTTAGTGAAGTAGCGTGAGAACAATCCATATTTAAGACCCCTCCAAAGCTGTTCTTGCTACTATGCTTCCAAACGCGCCTTGCTGAATCATCAGGCTGATTCCAAAACAGGACGGTAGCACGAACATCTAATATCTCTGATAGTATTCTAGAGATGTTCGATGACATGCATACGTAAGACATGGAAAATTGTCGGGTTTGAGATATGATAGGACCACTGGAGCGGGGTACTGCTCCGCTAGTAGTTGCTCAAGCATCGCGAACTTTGATTAGGAATCAGATATCGACCACTAACTTGAAAAGGAAAACGCCAACATTTTATGGAAAATCAAAAATTGAAGGTCACGCACGAAATAAGGCACTTGCCAGTACCACTGGACCAAGACTCGAAATAACAAATTCATTCCAACTGAGCACCATACTTCAACCCTTCTAATCATTCGCTTTCTCAGGTCGCCGCAACCTTCAAAACACATCAAATCCTCAAACTTCCTCCCCACAATCTGCGGCCCAGTCGGCAGCCAAACATTCTTGTCCTCCTGCGCCTGCACAAAGCCCACCGGTAAACTCAATCCCGGATGACCACTCAAATTGAACGTCGCCATATTGTACGTTGCACCAATCGTCCTGCTCTGCATCTTCAACTGCCCAAGAGTCCTTCCGCCCTTCTCTTCAATCTTGACCAGCGGGAAAATGATCGTCGGCATGACGAGGACATTGACAGCTCGGAAGGTGCGATTATACTCACCATTCAGTTTGCGCAGGGATTCGTACAGCGGGCGTGCAAAGGACTTCCAAAGTTGTCTTGCAGAAAAAGACCTCGGAGGTATATATTCTGGCCGTCAGGACCCAGAGCATCAAATGCCTCTTTCGTCAACTGCTGACCCACCAGCTCACTGCGATCCGGGAACATGAGCTGTCTCCTCCCTGCAGCATTAGCGACAAGACCTTGTGTCGTCCAGCCATAGGTAGCGCAACCATCCAAATCACCCCCCCTGTCCCTACGCAGCGGAATACTGACTTCCTTGACATCCGCGCCCAACTCAGCGAATTTCTAAATCGCCGCCCTCGAAGCAGCCTCAACATTAGGATCCATCATCTTATCCTCGAATCCCTCCTTCAAAACACCCACTTTGATCCCCTTCAACGGCAACTCTCCCACCTCCTTCACGTGTTTCCTAACCTCTTTTCCAAACTTCACCTTTCCCTGAGACCAATCCCAAGGCTGCCTATCGTCAATTCCATCACTAGCCGCAACGACCTCCAGCAGCGTAGCACAATCTTGTACAGTTCTTGCCATAGGGCCCGTATGATCAATCTTAGCTTCCAAACTTATGCACCCTGTATACGGAGCCAGACCTATGTTGGCTTCAAGCCTACCACGCCGCAGTTCGCGTTGGGGAGACGGATGGAGCCGCCTTGGTCTGCAGCGATGGCTAGATCTACTTCTCCGGAAGCAAGGAGGCGGGCAGAGCCAAATGAGGAGCCGCCGGTGGAGTATCCGTGCGCGTGAGGGTTGTGGACTGGGCCTGTGATCGAGGTGCCACTGTAAACGTATGTCAGCTTTGGACACAAAGATCCTCATTTAATGATCCCCTATCCCTCTGCACATCCCAGTCCTCAAAGTCAGTTCGGGCTCAATCTCCTCATACAGAAAGAGAAGCAGATCATACCTCACAGCCCTAAAACAATTATTCTCACAAGCAGCCTTTCCCACCACCACGCCCCCCGTATCCATGACCCTCGTCACCAGCGTCGCATCATACCTCGGAGCTCACTCTCCCACCTTACCCCCCGTAACATTCGTACATCTCGCCCCCGCAAGCGTGATGTTATTCTTAATCGCAATACATCCCCCTAATTCACTACTTTTCGGCTTTGCAGCTCCGGCCTCGCATTTCCATGCCCAGCCGCCGCAGTCTGCATTTTCGGGGGTAGGACGATGGATGTTGGTGCGCGGGTAGAGGGAAAGGTCGGCGGTATTATCGTAGTCGGGGATGGAGAGGGTTTCTTTGGCGTAGTGTTGAGGCCTGAGATTAGGCCGGATCAATCTTGGAGTTCCGATTCTGGGATTTTGAGGCCGGATTTCGAGGCAAGAGAAGAGATTTCTGGGGGGGTTGATTAGGGAGTCCTGTCTGCGTGGTATTAGTAGGGGGGATTGAGAGTAGGAGGGTGGGTGGCTTACTGCGCAGCTGCGAGGACTGAGGCGGACATGACGGCTGCTGTTGGCCCTGCAAACAAGAGATATGGTACAAGAAGCAGAAGAGAAATGGAAAGACAAGAAGAAATGATCCCTACCTGCTACTCACCATTATATCTGAATCGGAGCTCACCCATTATCGACAGTAGTGGGGTGCTCCATTAAGGAGCTATCTCCCGCGGCGCATCGATACGACACGATCGATTGAGCGCCGACATTGCAATTGACTGACTCAATCGCACCTGTTCAGACGTGGATATTATGCCGATATCTGCGAGATGCGCGGAGAAGGATGTTCGCGTTGAATCGTGAAGATGCGTGGCAGTTGATGCAGGCGATGCAGGCGATGGAGTTGACGAAATTTTGCGGTCGCGATAAGCAGCTCGCTAATCTTCAGATCCCCGAAAAAAAAGATTCAGGGGCTCGGCTGAGTAAAAATTCAATGCGGAAATTCAGTACAGATGGGCAATACGGAAATTGTCACTTATAGACATGGACATGAGTTTGAGGTTTGAGTAGGAGATATATTGCTGGAGAAAGGTTCTTGAACTACAATAGACGAAGTATACGTCAAGGAAATCCCAAAAGAAATCCCAGGCACCTATACCCAATTCCTACACCCTACTTTCCATCCCATTACCGTTTCCTCACCCTAAGCCCGTTCACTCCATCCCAACGCCCGCTGAATCATCATACTCCAAATCTCTAAATCTCAAGTCAAGTGCTCCTCAATCAAGTCAAGACTGCCCAGCAGCCGCCACCCCATTCTCCCCGTGCCACTTGCCAGTCTTTGGCCTCTCCTTCCAATGTTTCCATGTGTTTTTCCAGTCAGGTTCCGTATATTTGTAGTCTTTCGGTCTACAAACACGATCCACTTCCGCTCTGACGATTGGAAACACATCCTTATAACTCTCCCTTCCCATCCAGCAATCCAGATGTCCATAATCGGCGATAACGACTCGTCTGTAGTCTTTGCTGCCAAACGCGTTTCTCAGAATCGTATATGTCCTATCCGTCGCTTCAGGGCTCAAGACCTTGTTATCCCGTCCATGGAACAACATGATCGGAATCCCCTTGAGGCGGTGGAGATTTTCCGTGCTATCTAGATTAGTGAAGAGCGGTCCATTTGTGGTGACAACACCGCGAGTACCCATTTGCATGAGGACGTGGAGGAGCGTCATGTTCACGCCGCCGAAGAAGCGGTTAATTTGGCGGTGGGTTGCTTCGTTTAGATTGCGGTGGTTCCAGAGCCTGCAAAGTCGTCGTGTCAATAGATGCTCGGGAAAGAACAGGCAAGCATCGAGGAAAAGAGAAGAGGGAAAGGGGAAATGGGAACATACCTTCCAAAAACCAACGAACACCGATGACAGCTAACGTTATTGCAGATCTCCCCAAAAGAATCCGGATAAAACCTCAACAACTGATTCACCAATTGTTGGAAGTAAGAATCGTCTCTCGTACTGCTGCACGAAAACCACGATCCTCCAGCCATCTTATACAACTTATCAAATGGCACCGGCCCCGCCAACGCCTTCGCCATATTCAGCGTCGCCCACACCGGATTACAAAATACCTGCGAGCAAGATATCCCCTTAATCCACTTCGCGGGTATCGTGCCATCAAGCAACCCACACGAATACGCTACACTACCCATACAATGCGCAATAGTGTATATCGGCGCATGGCCTCGCTCTTTCCTTATCCATTCGAGGCAAGCCCGTATATCGAGGCGTGAATCGTAGGTCGTCCAATTGTTTTCCGCGACCATGAGTTGGCATATTCGGTGCACGGTGACGTGGACGCGGTACCCGGCGCGGGTGAAGTAGTTTACGGCGTTGACTTCGATGGTGGGGAGAGCGAAGATTTGTTGGTCTACACTTGCTCCAGGAATCATGAACAGATCGATGGGTTTGATATGTGGGTTACGCGGTTCCCAGATATGAAGGAGGGTTTCGACGCCATCTGATGCGACGATCTTGATGGTATCGTCGGGGGACGTGTCGTTGATGTACCCGGTATATGTGACGGCTGGGTATTGCTGCCATGTAAAAGGTGCGAGGAAGAGATTCGCAGATTGTTTGGCGAAGTAGGTCATGAAGCTCATGGTACTTTGCATTCGCGCCCACATATCCCTTCCACTGGACTTTAGCGTAAACACCTCAGACAGGAAATCAAGAGGTTTGATATGCATCATGCCTCTCCCAATCACGTTATTCTGTCCGTATTTCTCGGAAATCGTGACATAGAGTGTGGAAGCGGCGGACCAGAATCGCCAAGGCCCGAGAGCAACGGATGAATCAACAACTTTATAACCGTGGAAGTGATAGGTGGAGCCGTTAGTAGAGGTCATGTCGAAGTCGTATGTCAGGTTCCGGGTTCCGGGGGCGTGGAGGTCGACGCTAAAGAGATGGAAGTCGCCGCGTTGGACCATGAATGGCGACCCCTCAATTCCGGCGCAGGTAAATGTGCCGGTGAGCATGGCTTTGTGGTCTGCACGGTTCACGACTAAGGGAGTCAGTAATGGTTGCTTGAGGTTGGGATGGAAATTACCGGTCTCTGTATCCCAAGCTTTCACACTCAAGAAGAATCTCGCTTCCTCACAAAGACCTTTCGCAGTCTTGGCAGCGGTTTGGTAGTCCTCGATCTTGTACATGTCGCCATCGAGGCCATCTCGGTCAACGTGGATGTATCCGGACATGACCTCAGAGAACCCAAAGCCATTAGTCTTCGCGGCTCGGGTTACTCTCACCAAGTCATTCGCCTCAGTCAAACCAGTCGTATCCACGAGCTTTGGTACATGGACACCTTCTGGGAATTGATGAGGTTCACCGAAAAGATTGAGGATGTCGTTCTTGATGCGGAGGTTGATAGGTTTGAAGATTCTGTATTTCGCTGCGTGCTCGACAGACCTTTCTGCTAGAGCAGTGATGGTTGCGAATGGGTTTACACCAAGGGCCGCAGGGATGACAGCGCCGTCGGTGACAATCAAACCCGGATGCGTCTCGGATCCAGCACCAGTGAAAACCTCACCGAAGTGATTCGTGACACCATTTGCTCCTGTTTTGTCATTGCTCATGCATGCACCACCAATTGGGTGGACAGTGATTTCCTGCTGGCCCAGAGCAGCGTAGAAAGGGCTATTAACGAATGTGCCGCCTACTGCTTCTGTTGCGCGCTTGAGGACATCATTAAGGTAAGTGACATACTCGCTTCTACCAACGCCAAGGAACTCCAGCACTGGCTTGTCATCCTTCAACGTCAACATGGCTTGATTGGAGTCGTGGCTCATGATCAGGTAAGTCTGCGTCCTTTCAATACTGCCTTTCGAAAAGTACGGTCCCAAGAAACGACTTCCTTGTTGTGCAAGGGCATGCTTGACCTTCGAAGTGAGCGTCTCTCCTTTCGGAATCTGGTTCCCAGGCATCATCTCCAGCATAGTTTGGAAAAGTGGCGCAAGTGCCTTGGGAATAGCCCCTTCCTCAATAACAAATCCATCAAGAGGATTCTCATGCCCCTCACGGCAATCAATGACACCAGTGATGGTTGGTCCGACTGGCTTGTATGGCGAAGGATACTGTCGCCCAATGGCATTGACCTCAGTATCTGTGTTGTACCCAAATGCAAGAATATCTCCATTTCCAGACATATTCAATCCAACCTTATTGCTCATTGAAAGACCAAGCTTCTTGCTGCGAAGCAAGATCTCGGTAGTTCCGATACTGCCGGCACCAAGGAAAACACACTTCCGTGCATGAACCCACATGAGGTCCTCATACAGGTTCTCGCGGAAAGCGCCTCGTTTGCTACCATGCCAAGCGAAGAAGACCAAGTAGCCCTCCTCTTCAGGATCTGGATGCTTCTTGATGTATCGCACTTCACACTCGCAGAACATCTCTGCTCCCCAGTTCCAGGCATCAGAGAGATAGTTGACCAGTGTGCTCGATTTACTGCCATCATTGACGCCCGTGCAGTCCATGCCAGTCAGTGCTGAGGGGTACATCTCGACTCCGGTGCTGTTTGGTCCTCCACGAAAACGGGTCGTTTGAGGAACACGCTTGAACTTCTCTCCCCAGCCTAGTGCTTTCGCTTGTCGCTCAAGCATATCCAACTTCGGAAGATCCGGCCAGTCGTGAGGATACTCTTCAGGCTCGAGAACATCTCTCGCTCGCTGGTAGTAACCCTTCAATGCGCCTGGCTCTCTTAACTCCTCCGGCCAGCAATCCATGCCCATCGTCTGATCATCCGTCTCCAAGAACACATTCGCGTTGAGCAGACTCGTACCCCCAAGTCCATTGCCAACGAAAGCATTCTGCCCCTTCCCGCAAATGAGGTGATAAAGTCCGGTCGGATCGCCGCCTTCAACCATCGCACCTTTCAAGAACCCAGGAGCGAATTCTCCAGATACGTGAAGTTGTTTCATCGCATCAAGGAAGCCACTCGGGTACTCGCCAGGCCATCTCTCCTTGCCTCGTTCAAGGAGACAAACGGATTGCCCAGCTCTCGCCATGCGGCTGGCAGCAACACCGCCACCGTACCCTGACCCGATCACCACGCAATCATATCGATTCTGAAGAAGTTCAACAGGTTTTGAGATCCTGGGGAAAGTCTTCGTCTCATCATCTGCGTATGTCTTGATCTTGGCATGAGCCTTAGACTGTGGTCCGTTTGGGGAACTTGTGTGAGGACCCCACGCTGGGACATGATGCGACTCTGGGTTTTCAGTGCTAATTGTATGCACATGTTGAAGACTGTTGCCCAGGGTTGTGTCGCTGTCATCGAAGCTGTTGATGCTGTACTGGGAAGAGCGGCCTGAGAGTCCTCTGTCGAGAGTTGGCCGGCTCTCATTTGTTCCGTTGGCGTGGAAGACTTGAGCGTTCTTCCGGAATCGAACTTCGGATGGTTTGCGGCCGTTGACTCCATTGGTGTGGAGAGGAGGGGAATCGAGAGGCGGTGAATCTGGAGCCCTTCCAATTGGAGTTTGCAGTGTAGGTGTTGATGTTTCCGCTGCATCGAAAGTCCCGACATCTGGTCTCGGTGTTGGAAGGTCCATGGGGAAAGTGTTCACCTGCTCTTGAGGTGTGTGAACCTCGAGCGAACCGCCTGCCATTTCCTCCTGCATTTCACCACCGCTGGAAGATGGAAGAGGGCGTTCTGTCTCCATGTTGATCTCTATTGACCGCCCACCTCCTGCAAAAATCAAAAGTTCTCGTCGGAAAGTGATGCCAAAGACTCGTTGATGCTCCGTCAAAATCTTTAGTCGCGAAGTTGATTTCGGAAGAGATCTGCGCCTCAAGGGAACAATCGCAATGAATGCAAGAAATGGGTCCGAGTCAATCGATATATACTCCCCCCATCAATCTCTGCCTGGAGTACCTCAGTATCTCACAGCCTCGTCAATCCACAAGGAGGGTCGCGAATGGGGTCACCGAGGAAGAAAAGGCTGCAGTAGTGGGGTCTGGGCGGCCGGGGGGGTAAGGTTATTTATCGCACTCAGATACCGGAGCAGCGCAACACCAGAGGAAACTCTTGACGTGAAATAGAACTCGCAGCGCACAAAACTAACAATCACATGTAGATGGCAGGAAATGCAGGAATATTAATCACGAAGACGTTGAGAAAAGCAGGGGAAGATGCTCTAGGGCTGACGGATTCTCGAGCTGAGGAACGGCTGTACATGTGCGCAGGCCAACCATCGGCGGGGAGGACTGCCCACCATGTTTCTTTCTCATCTCTGCACTCTGCAAATAGCGATGGGCTCGTGAATTGGCCAATCAGTGAATCGGACGACGGGGTGGTGTGGGAGTGAGTTCGACGGCTCGTTGGCTAGTTGGTGGTGGTGCCGTGGGGGCCTTGCATTGCCTTGAAGTATCTGCCCCAGTCCTGTGTGGCCCTTCAGCCGCGCTGTCAGCAGGAGGAAGGACGCACCCAGAACGCTGTCGCATTGGCTCGGCCTGATGGGCGATGGATGTTCAGCCCGTTCCCAAGACTGTCTGTCTGTCTGTCACCGAGTCGGAGATGCTGGCTGCGGCGATGAGCAAAGCAAATCTGACTGCGGGACTCACCATGATGTTCGTGTTCCCTTTCCCTTTCATGTTCATGTGATGACGCTGACAGCGGGAAATCGAAGACATGGGCGTTGTCTGTTCTACTTTCTTTCCCTTCCTTTCCTTTCCTTTCCTTTCTTTTTCTGCGAGTCAGCCCAGCCAGCCGTAAGGTTAGGTGCGGAAGCAACGGGTGCACAGGCGATGCGTGCACCGTGCCTGCAGCTAGAGCCACTGTACTGTCATCGGAAGACCCAGCGACTCGTTTTCGTTCGTTCACCAAGTCGCTGCCGCTGGTGGCGTCGTCGGCGAGGTTCCAGTGGGTGTGCTCCGCACGGAGACCCCATCGGGAAATAAGCAACATACGGTAGAACATGCAGCACACAGCACACAGCATAAGAATCGTCTGATGCCTTCTCGTGAAGATTATGGAGACTGCAGAGAATAGTGAAACGAGAAGTCTCGCGCATGCCGGAATGGAGAAAGAGAGCTGTGAGAGGCGTCGAGGAAAACTACAGAAGAGAGTTCGTGTTTCACTTGAATGCGCTGTCCTCGATCTTCAGGCTGCAGCCTCGGACATCGATAAATCCAGCGACGCTCTTAAGGTGTAATAAATATCCGAGAAGTCCAAACTTGCGACTCAAGAGAATTACTCGACCCCAGGTTTCCTGTATCGAAATGTTTCAAGTCCTTACTTCTGTTTCCTACCTCCTCGTCGTGCTTGCCTCGTACCCAAAAGCGAATCCAGAGGTGCTCTCCAGAGCCCCATGAGCCGGACATTACTCTCCTTTTCGCGATTTCGCGACGGGTCAGATTCTAATTCTAACATCAAAGTTACCAGTATCATCCTTGCTCTTACTCAGCAGTTTCTTTGAAAACTGCGCCGCTTTGCTGTGCCGTTTTGCATTCAAAATGCCTTGTTTCAATCTCACCGTCACGTGCTGATTATGTATCCTTTTCAAAGGCCTTTCTTTGAGTCCAACCCTCTCCATGAGATACAATGCACGCTGCTCTTCTCGAACAATAGTCATTGAGGTATTGAGTCCGATAATTTACCTCTGCTGATGATTTTGGAACGCATGGAACGCATGCGATGTTATTGTCTCGGTGAATGAATTTGTGATCCCGATCACGTGGCTCCATGACCTTTCCGGTGCCTTTATGCCCCTCACTCGAGTGTGGGAGGAAGGAAAATGCTGGGAAGCCCTTGGTATTATATACCATTGCGACATGCAACAAAAAATTGTTCTTCTGAGCCAACCGTCGTGGTCCTTCTGCAGACCTGGGCCCGAATCCAGATCTGGTACACTAGTGCCTTGGAGCTTACCAAAAGCCACATGTTCTCTTTTAGAATGCTTCGATTACTGAGATCAAATCTAGAGCTCTCAAAATTCTGGCTTTTCAAGCATGCGAGTAATTTCGAGATCGGCATTGATGTTATATTGAAAAGGACATCCAGGATGCTGTTTTCAAGTGATTCCATGCTTGACAATATTTTCTATTATATTTGCTATAGAAAAAAGCTATGTGGTTCACTCGTGAAAGTGAGAATGGCAGTCCAGGCGAGAGACAGGGGAATTGCAGTGTTTCCGTGCTCCTCGATCGAGGGAGTAGAAAGGAGAAAAGCTTCGGGGAATCTATGCCGTTTTCCTTTTGGTAATGTGCCACAGAATTCGATTTGCAAATCTATTTAGGACCGAGTCCCAATATGGGTTGAATGGTGGAAAGTGCGATATGCAAGAAAGCAAAGTTGATTTTGGATCATTCGTCGTAGTCCTGCCCCGAAGCCGGGCCGGACTTTGAATCTGGTAGGACTAAAGCTAGAGAACATTTGGCAAGACACATCAATTTAAGACGCACCTCTTCTGTGGTCCAATCCCAAGGTCTAGATCCCATGCCTGTGACTCTGAACTAAATAGGCAATTACTCGCTCCCGTTATCCTATTACATATTTGCGCTCCACTTCGCTATTCATTCGTCTCTACTTTCCACAGCCTCGGAGTTTTCGCATCCAGTGCTTAATTGATTACCTGTTGACCAACCCACTACCTCATCCCTCAACTTTGTCCAAATCTCCCGACATTCTCTGGAATTAATACTATGGCCACCATACACCAGCGATCCCATGGCTTATTCACACACCTCGCCAGCTCATATCGAACGCACTTACCGTTTTCCGGTCTACGGCTCTATGGCTGAGAACCACACTCCGATACATTCGACAAATACTCTCCGACCCCATCTTCTTTCACATTTTATGGATACTCTGCGTCTTCTCCACTTTCACCCTAGAAGTGATACTCGTGCTCTTCTATTTCAGCCACACCTAGGTTCTCAAGCATACATCAAGCGCCACCAGTACCGCAATTACACTGACATTCCCTTCCGGTGGTCTGTTCTCATGCGGCTTTATTACCGGGCCTTCCTACAGGATTACCGAACATGGACCAATGAACGCAATGCTCGCAAACGGTTGTGTCCAAGACATGGGAATATATCGATTTTTGAGAATGATTGGTAAGTACTGCTACCTATCTCTTGATACCAAAGATTTGATTCCAAACTGACTGATTTACCAAGGAGGGCGGAGTTAGACCCTAAGCATTGTCCGTACTTGTCTCGTCACAGGATGAAGAAAGAAAATGTCCTGTCAGTGGCCTACAGGCTCTTTTTTTGGTCGATATTTGAAGTATGTCGTGAGGCTAATCGAATACTTTTCCCTTTGGGCTATGTGTTATTGAGTATCTGCTTTGTTTATCTTCTTTGGCTGTATGTGAACGGATTTCGGTTTGTGGGGGGAATCTTGAATGGA
>AYLM01001056.1:0-16029 GCA_001625345.1 Cairneyella variabilis | reverse complement strand
TTTTTTTTTTTTTTTTTTTTTTTTTTTTTTTGGGAGGATAACCTGTCTCTTAGTGGAGGGAATACTATGGGAACACTAACCACCTCACATCTTTCTCTGGAAGTGACTGGATGTTGGGAAAACTTAAGACTTCATTTTAGATCTAGTGGCTTTACTCTCCTAAGGACACAGTAGTCCTCCCTTAGCTTGTTAGTGATTCTCTCGGCCCCGATTCACGTTAGACTGGGCTAATGACGACTTGCTGCACGCCGCCATTTTGCGACCTCATAAGTAACCTTAGATTAATTTGGCTTGAACCAAAAACATACTTATTGCTTATACCCACCTCTTCTAAATCCAGTGGGTCTACAAACTTTCTCGACACGCCATCCACCCTTTCCAATTTGAAAAACTTCCACAAACTCTCTACTTCGATTCTCGAAACCGCTTTCTCTCTATCGCTTACCATGCCCGAACCCGAAAACATGATGGTCCAAATGGCCATAAGAATCCCAAATAAAATGCCTGAAATCAATGCAACAGAGTCGCAACGGCTAATCATGGAACTGGAGAAAATGCGCCAGCAATATCTGGACATAATAAGTCAATTCAATATAACAGAAAGAAGGCAATTATATGAGGATATAAGAGGCACTCAACGAGAACAGGAGATATTTACCCGTCGGCAAGAGAACTCTCGGTTCCCAAACCTTGTTACTGTTTTACCATTGGTACTTGCTCTTTTGGTCATCTTCAATGCCTCTGACCAGTTTCGTAGCTGGAGAAGGCGATGTCCAAGGAACAAACGGCACCGGAGTTTTAAGAATGACTGGTGAGTACGGAATCCAGCGACCCAGTCGCATCGCTCATGAAATCGAGGCTAATGTCTTCAGGCGCGAGGAGTTGGATAAGAAGCATTGCCCGTATATGTCCAAGCATAGGTTCAGGAGAAAAGAGTTCTCGTGGAGGATCTGAAGGTTCATTCCTGAAGCTGTTGGAGAGTGAAAGTTGTCTTTTCAGTAATTTCACACAGTTTGCCCTAAAAGCTCCGGACTGTAACAAAGTCCAAATAGGGCCGTCCGAGTGTGTTAGCGTGTCAGGAAGAAAAGTGATATGATGCAACCTCCTACCTATTTATAGTGTCTACCAGTAGTTCAGTAGTTAGATGGAGAGCTAGAGTACATCGGGTATAGAGATTCCCGTTTATGACTCTCTACTGGGCATTAATAAGTTCAGAATTATACTCTATCTTTTTAAATCTAGCCTTGCCAAATATTTGTTTTCAATTTCTTCAACACCTAATTACTAAAAACATTTAAATTCCTTAAACCTCGATAATATAGGCTCCATTGTGCAGCATTTGCCGCCATGGCTAACGGATTTTACACCGTTTCTAATCGTGAGACGCGACCCGGCGAGGGCCTGCGTGATCTGTAAAGTCTCCGAACTCATGCTTTACATTGCAGTTGAGATAGTATGCAGAGTTTTCACTGCTCTAGGCGGGACTTCGCCTCTGCAACCCCAAGACAGGACGCGCGCACAAATCATTGTCAAGTACCTTGACGCTATTACGAATCTCTTGACAATCTGGACCTTATACTAGCGATACTGGCCAGCAGCAAGTCAAGCATACAGAATACAGACATTAGCTGCTGCCACCAGGGCGTGGAAGAGATTATACCCAAGGAAAGGAAACGTGTCGAATTTCCAAGACGACTGGTCTGTGACCAATAATTTAGAAGTTTGAGAGCTGCGAGACTGACATCAGAAGCGAACGGATATGGATCCCGAACATTGCCCTTACTTGTCGAGGCACGGTTTGACGGGAGTCAAAAGAGGGACCATTTTCCGTAGAATCCAGTTTTCAGGAGCTCAAAAGGGGAACATACTCATGCTCGCTATTCTTGTCATGTTCCTTTTGTACTTTGCCTGGCTTGCCGTTAAGACGCTCAGCGTTTGGAGCAATTGTACTGTACCCTGCCAGCTCTGTTTCAATACCATGGCGAACTAGAAATTTGGGAATGGAAAGACTGAGTGTCTTTGAGATTTTCAGTGCTGCCAACCTAGAATGCCAGAAATTGAGGCTTCCTATCGATAGCCGCCCTTCTACGAGATTGAAGCACACTTTGAGGAAAAGAAAGCACAGGCTTCTACCATCAATCAAGAACCTATATGCGGCAGTATTGGTGTCTTGTTAAAGAAGTTGCAAAATCAGCGTGTGCAATGTTGAATGCCCTGCCTGCGTTCTGAAAGCTCCGTCTTCCAGGAGCGGCTTTTTGTGCATACTTCTGTGGAGTGCGGGTTTTTGATTAAACGGAAATCGGTTTCGGATGTATTACAAGACCTTCGCATTGGCGGCTGTATGTCAGATAGAATTAAAATGACCTCGAAAATTGTGCCAGCAGTGTCTAGAGGTGCGATATTGACAGAGTTGGTTTCATTCCCTTCCATTATGTTGCAGAAAGTTCATGTTTGTGCTCGGCTCACCCTCGCATTCAAAGCACGTCGAGGCCATTCAAGGAGGACAACATATTCAGAAAAGAAATAAAATTTCTATCAGATATAGTGGTACCTCCCAGACAACGGTCCTTGTGAGTAGGGAGAGGCCGTCGCCTGAGCTAATTCTCTCCGCCGCTGAGCCTCCTCATGCCATTCACTCGTCCGATGCGTAGCCGAACCTCCAAACCTCCATTCTAACCTCCTTTCGCCGTGCTCGTCCTTCTTCCTGGTGACCAATAAAGTAAGAAACGCGATTATTAGCCCAATGATGCCTGTAACAATGCCGATTATCTCTGCGGGCGTGAATGTGCTGAAATTTGGATTTGAACTTGCGGAGGTAGGCGACGAACTTAGATCGCTCTGTGAAGGTGTGGGGTTTGACGAAGTTAGGGTTGACGTTGTTGAGAATTTGAAAGTAGGGGGTATCGTCGTTGAGGAAATCTGCGGAGAGGAAGTTGACGAAGTGTTGGGACTGTTGATTGTCGAGGCCGCGGCGGAAGAGGCAGAAGATGGCGATGGAGAGGTAGAGAGTACTTGAGACGGCGCTCACGACGGCATTAGCTACCAAACAACGAATCAGATTGCGTTCTAGAACAAGCCCCAGCTCCCAAGGCAGAGTATTGAAGCGACAGCTCCGACGAGGCGAACAGAGGGGTACTGCATTGCAGAAGCAGCATTCGTCCGGTACGTCACGTAACTCGTAACATATGCGGTGACTGTGGTTGTGTATGCGCCTTGGGTAGCAGTGCACGCACCTGTCGTCAAGACTGTAGGCGAAATGATACTCGTGTATCCTTTGGCTGAACAGAAGCTCAGAAAGAGTCTCGTTGCAGTGCTCTGATCTTGGAAGTCAGAACATGCGGTGAGGGCATGCTCAGCCATGATTTCAACACCGTTTCCGAGGGTGTCTGCACGACACAAGCATGCATTTGTCGCGCAGCCGATGTAGTCTTGGATCGGACTGTACATGCCGTATCCATAGAAGCATTGCTGGACGCATGCTCGGAGATCTTGCCAGGGTCCCATAGACGTCCAAACTATGAGGTCGGGATTGATCGCTTGAGCAGCAGTATGGCGGAGGAGAAAGAGCACAACAATGAATGCCTTCATTTGAATCGTCGCGTGATTGCTCCTTCTAGAGGTTTGGATGGTGCAAATTCTCGGCCGGATTATCGCCGCAAAAATGACGAGTGGAGAGGACGCGGTCGCGATGAAGCAGAACGAAAGGGAAACAGTCTAGGCGACACGGGGAGCCTTATCTAGGACGGCTGAGAGCTCATCACTGCCACTGTTGGCGTTGACTAGGCGCCTGCAGCTCGTCATCCAGCAACTCGACAAGTTTGAGGCTGTGATGACAGGGTCTGAAAAGGCTGCTGGAGCAAGAAGAGAGAAAGTGAATAGTCGGGACCAAAGATCGCCGAGAGTAAGATAGAACATCTTGTATCCTATATTTTGAAGTGGACAATGGAAAGAATTTCTGATGAAATCGTCGCGATGTTCTCCTGGTGCTGTTGTAGTTCACGAGGTTGAAGCTCAAAGAAGGAGGGGTGATAGGAGATGTCTCGACATATTGATTGAGGCTTGCCAAGAGGAATCTGCCAGAGTTCTTGAGTACATTATGAGAGCTAGCTAATCAGATATTCTCAACTTTGGATGCGTGATCAAAGGCCCTTGGAACTTCTAATTGGATCGTTTTGAAACTTGTCTCGTGCCTTACCTACGGCACTTGTTCCTGCGGCCCTGCGGCAAATTCGAATAGTGGCTATTATCGAGGTTGCTGAAGACGTGCGTTGAGATGGCCCTGCCAGTCCCACAGAGTGGAACTGGGATACTCAAAAGAGTCTGTCTGATTGAAACCCTCTGCGGGGTTGTGCACTCTTTGCAGCTCGAAGCCTCGAAGTGTTGTGATAAATGCAAACGCAACGTGACAGTGTTTGTAGATGTGATGAAATGAGATCTCTCGCCGTGGTCCCTTCAGAGAGCTGTTGCATAGAGATTCACTGCAACACTGACTGCATTCATGAGCTTTCGGTGTTTTTTGGTCGATTTATCGACAAGAGTCTGGATGAGTTGATGTCCAAACTGAAGTGGATCGGCCCTTTTTTTTTTCCGACGAAGGCCAAACTCAGTTCGTTCCTTCCGATGGAAGGTGTCGAACGGCGGAAACACATTTTGCAGCGACTTCGAACCCAATTAATTGGTGGGAAGTCTTCTTGCTTGGGCTGGTCACGTCGAACCCTGCACACGCCGTCGTGTGGCTTCCTTCACCCACTCAACCCCCAGCGAGCCCTCGACGCCCCGAACGAGATCCGAGCCTCGAGACGACGCAAAATGCCTTACAATCCGACCGCGATGGTGGAATATGTGCTTGCAGAATCTGCGGCTTGCCCAGGGCTCTTGCATTGCTCAAAAATATCCCAAGTAGTTGCGGTCTTGCTTCCCCCCCCGGGGTCCACCTGCTTGATTATCAATCGAAATATGAACCATCCTTCGAAGACGACCGATCCCAGAGTCTGCGATATACGCGAAATTGGGCAGGATATAATGGAGCTTGGGCAACTACCTAGACACCTAACAACAATCCAACGAGCGCCTTTAATGGCAACGCCTATCAGATTGTTCAAGAGGGTGATGGCCATTACTCGAAAGTCCTCAACGCCTTGATGGCATTGCCCATGAAATTCATCGAGGAAATAAGGTGGCTCGGGATATCGACCTCCTCAACGGTGCGTATTGTAGCCTCATATCATTGCAAAATTGTGACAGGAGGATGAGGTACAAATGCCTCAAGTGGGTTTCCCTCGCCATCTGGTGCTCGCTTGCAATTTTCTCGAGTTGCATCGTGCTTTGGTCATTTCTTGCTGAGCTCAACTGTCAATTTATTTCTCTTTGCGCTACTGGCATGTCGTCCGAGCCATCCAGGCAGAAGGAAGAGTAGCCGGATTTATTTCGAATCGCGCCAGTGGAGATGGCTGGGAACGAGTTGCGATCGCCTACCATCTTGCCAGTGAGGTAAAGCCTGAGGACTTTAGGGAGCGCAAGGATCGCGTCCGGGGTGCTAAATTGAAATTTCAATATTTGTTCTTGTCTTGAGTGTGGCCCTGCCGAAGTTGGCTTGTTGAGTCTCAATCAATTAATCACCTTTCCTCTTTTACGTTAATGAGCTGTGCATGTTTTTCGTCATTGCCGATTGGCTGTCTCTATGATCTGTTCCTGGATCATAGTGCTGCTGCTACCTTATTGCTTTATGAGTTTGGGGTTGTTATTGGAGGCTATGAAGAATTGGGGGCCATTTATACCATCCACGGCGGCGCAGCTTGCCGCAATCAATTCATTCGTTGCTGTCACGGCATGCCCCTGTGCATTCTACGCATGAGGCGCTGTGGCCGGAGCAGAGATAAGAGCAGCGGCACCTGTCGTTTTTCTCCAGTCTGTTTTAACAAGGTGTCGTTGCTGTCCATTTGAGCACCTTTTCTCACTTTTGCTGTCGGGGAATTGACGTATGAGCCCTACCGTTGACCATGGCTGTCCTGCAAATCATTCTTGTCCTGATTGCCACCAAATTAACTACCGGGCAATGGATTACTGGACTTGCATCCTACGGGGTAAGCTTTTTGCGCATTGTTGTTGAGCAGCAAATTAATTTGTCTGTTAGCAAGCTGTGTTGCTACTCTAGATGGACGAAGCTGTGATTCGGGCCCACAAACAACTTCGAATTGTTGTACTGATTCTGACTATTTGAACATCCTATCATGCTGTGTGGCCTCCATCTGCGATTCTAATGATTTTTCTTCAACTGCTTACGCCGTCCAAACGGATTGCGCAGCACAAGTCAGCGGTCTCAACATCTCGATATCTGATCCAGCGTGTGCGGGCACCGGATTCAATGCAACCACCATAGGCAGCTCGACAACCGCGCGTCAAACCTCATCTGCGACTCGGCAAGTAGTGGCACATCGATCCCTCCTTCCCAGGAGTTATCCACAGGCGCAAGAGCTGGCATTGGAGTTGGTGCAGAGCTTCTTGTGTTCTTCCTTGCACTTTGAGCATTCTGCTGTATCCGACGCCGACCTCGAACTATGCCTCCTTCCAACGATCTGCCAGTCGAGTCTGAGCCCCCAACAAATGCCAACAGACATGAAATGTATGGAGGGAAGCGGCCAGTTCTTTATGAAGTTCCAAGCGATGGGGTGGTGAAAATATCTGCGCATGAACTGGATGGAGAGCAGAGTTCTGTGGTGCATGAGGTTGACAGCATTGTGGTCACAGAGAAACCTGCAAAACAGTTCCCATACGATTCCTCTGGTCTTGGGTGGACACAGAATACTTGGATAGTGGGAAACAATCCTACGAATGAGCTCCAGCCGAGTGACCATGGTCTGGGAAGCAACCGTGACAACGATCCCACGGACTCGATAGTTCCAGCGAAGGGTTTTCCTTCACTATTACAATCCGGTTCAACCATAGATGTGCAGCCTAGCCAAAGTCCCGCAGCTATAGATCAGCAGTCAAAATTCCAGTCCTGAGATCCACCTTCGGTGTCAACATCTACCGAAGGCCTCGCGGCAGCAAAGCCAGAATCAGCAAGCCCAGCCTCGCGATTAGACTCACTTGGAGCAAGACAAGAGAAAGTTAGGGCTGAAAGAGAGCATTTGGCAAAGATGCAAGAGCTGGAGGAGATGGAAGCGGCGCTTCAATGCGAGATTGCTGAAGAACGTGCGAGAGACGGCAGAGCTAGGTTGCGGATCTCCCGGGAGGTTCTTTGGACACCGTACCAGACGCAGAAGTTGCAGACCACAAGCGTCATGAGAGGACGATGTTCGAAGACCCAAAGATTGAGGCAGAGTCAAGTCAGCTCCCTCAGCCAGTCCTTGGGGATTCCAGCACGCTAAATACTGCGAGTACTGCGCCAACTACATCACCCGCACAATCGACTCCATTTAGCAGAGAAGGAAAGGGTTCGACTAGAGAAGGAGCGTCTCAGGAGTTTGATGGACCTAGAAGAAAGAGAGGAGGCGCTTGAGCGCGAGATAGCAGAGGCCAGGAGAAGGGACGGAGATGAATAAGATTCCTTTCTTAAATCCTTGATGATACAAATCTCCGAGCCCGCTACTGCTCCTTCACTCATTTGACTTTCCTGGGCACACCTCAGGCGAGAAACAACCTTGGAAAACACATCTGTACCAGTAGACCAGGCACACATCATCAGAAGCATATAATCCCCGTCTGGTTCCAGTTACCAGTGATCAAGTTATGCCTTTCCTTCAACGTAAATAGCATCAGGCTTCCGTTCAACATCTTGGATCTCCTGGGGGTTTTGTGCTGGAATGGTGTGCTTTCCACTGAAAATATCAAGAACATGGTGCTTTTCTCCAGAGTCTTCGGGGATCTTGTCCGCGAGAACGTGCTCAACGATTTGGTCACCGAAGCGGATGTCCATTTGCTCAAGTGTGAGCTTCGAGGTCCTGCAGATCATTAGTATTGGTGTAGACTGTAGCATGACGAATTGAGGGAGAGCATATGGCTTACTCTGGATAGCAAAAATAGTAGATGAACCCAGCAACAATATCGAAAGCGACAAAGACAAAAAAGAACCTAAAGTTGATAGCAGCCAGGGCAATAGGTGAAACCTCGGCGACAAGTATGCCGAAGATATTGTTGACTGACACCGAGATAGAGTTTGTCTTGGCCCTGCGGCTGGATCAGTAATTGGACGAGAATGCGGAGGTTATGAACTTTACCGGATAGCCATGGGGGACATCTCGGGTGGAATGAGCCAAGAAAGCATGCTATTTAAGTGTAAGCAAGTCAACTGCCAGAGTAGGCGGCAGGATTCAACGATACATACCCAACAGCGACAAACCAGAAGTTGAACACGAAGAACATTGCCACCTGAGCATTCAGAGCATTTGTATTGACGTTGGTCTTGTCAGCGTAGACGCCCGACAAAACAGCTTGGACGAGAAGCGCAGCGCCCATGAACGCCTGTGCAGTAACAAGAATTGTAATACGCTTAAATCGATCGAGATTCAAAACCCAAAAGATGCCGAACAAGAAGCCAAAGCAGCCGTAGATCAAGTTCAAGCGTAATGCCGCATGGCCATTGAAGCCAAGTTTCTCATAGATGGTTGCTGTTAGTGGGATGGGATAAGTAAGAGTTAGCTTGGGGGGTGAAGTACTACTGACCTGCGTAGTATTGGATGCAGTTGATACCAGTCAGTTGGGACATGATCTGAAGACCAGCCGACAATATAATGCGTTTTCTCCAGGAAGGTTTCTTTGCGACCTGCCACCATGTGGGCTCAACCATCTCCTTCTCGGCTTCAATTTGGTCCACGATTTCTTGGTATTCGCCGTTCAAGAAGTCTTCGCTGACAGCGTTGGAATGCAAGCGGCGGAGAACACTCATCGCTCTTTCTGCCTTTCCCTTTTGAACGAGCCATCTTGGCGTCTCGGGCAAGATGAAAGTCAACGGGAAAAGTAGTATCAAGGGAATGCCTTGGACTGCGAGCGGTCCACGCCATTGCAGGGCATTGGTGAAGTTTGTGCCAAAGCCATAACCCACTCCTGTTGCAATGAAGATGGCACACTCAATCATTGCCATCTGAAGGCCACCGAGCATACCACGGACATTGGGTGCCGCGATTTCGGACGCATAGACCGGAAAGACAGCAATAAGCTGAGCGGCACCGAAGCCATTGATGAGGCGACCACAAATGAGCATGGGCAGATTGATAGCACCAGCTTGTAGTGCAATGCCGAAAACAGAGATGACTGCACCGATACGAAGTCCCCAGAGTCGGCCCCAAGGGTCAGCCATATAGGCACAGCCATAAGCACCGAAAGCACCACCAGCACTAAAGGCTGAGACGATGCCTCCTATTGCTGATGCAGAGGGTTTGTTGAAGTAGGCGAGGAAAGTGGGTTGGACGAGAGTACTGGAGATCATGCCAACATCCAAGCCCAAAGCGAGGGAGGCCATAGATGCAGCCAGCACGCAGAAAAAGGAGACGATATTGAAGCCCATTTTGATCCAGAATTTGCTGTTTTGATAAAGAAGAGATGATTTTCAATGAATTGTCAAGTTGAGAAACTGTCTTGTTGAGACGAGGGTGTTGAAGGGTGTAGCAATTATATAGACACAAATGCTGAAGTTGCTGAAAATGGTCCCAACTTAGTCCCATGAATCCAGAACAAGAAGACATCAGTTTGCGGAAAAATCTAGCCCAGTAGAAATGTTTGGTGAAATGATTCAGATTCCCCGCACCAGCCCCCCAAGGGAAGCGCGGGGAAGGGCCATGCGCAGTGACAGCGTTCAATTGCCATCAGTAACCGATCAATCGCTGACGGCGGCAGGGTTTATTCTGGCTTTTGAGCCAGGTCCGCGGAACAACCTGGAGGCATATTTGTTCGATCGACCAGTTCTCTCGAGCTGAAGATTGGCTATCTGGTGTGAGTTACATACGTGTGAAGGGGCTTGCTAAGAAAGATACATGCAGCATGATCAGGCGATATGAGCCGCGCCTCTAGAACACCCCCAGCCCACCAAAAGATTGCGGGCCATCGCTTCCCCAGACTGGTAGAGAACCAGACATTTAATGGATTCTGGCGGCATCTGGCGGTCTTTTACGGACCATGAATCTTTTATGATCTCACAACTACATTTCGTGGTGGCGTCGAGAGCCAGTAAGCTGGGAAATCCATCGGTTCCCGTTTTGAAAGCTGGAACCGGATGTTCACCAAGGAAATGTCACATTTGTTCACCGTAGAAGGATTATTTGATTGGGGAAAACCAAAAATGCTTCGCGATAGAGGATATCCAAGAAAGAGCTAGGTAACCCATCAATTCCATGATAAGAAGTCATATAGCAATTGGGCCTCAGCAATATCTCTTGAACTTTGCAGCGCGCTTTGAAGACTTCTACTCGCTTGCTGTTTCACAGACGCTCTACCGCCTTCCTCACCCATCGTCCACTCTTCGGCGTACCACCCCGAAGGAAGGATCTTGCAAAACCTGCCTCTACAGGAGCAAAAAACGGAAGGCCCACTTCATCTCGACCAAATGCTTCAATGGCAGCTTGTCCTCGCGATGACTTGAGATATTTCAGAAATTGGTCCACCTCCGTTGCCCTAGATTCCTCCATATTGGGCGGAACGAGAGCATAGCAGCTATTCATCAGCAGATCGTCTGCTTCATGCGGCTCAAAAAATACAGTTGTCTTGCCATCTTGCATCGTTTTGAGGGCTGTCTGCCGTAGTAAAGTTGATCGATCAGTCAAGAGGTAAGCTCCCATTCGATCACCATCAATGATAGCATCAGCTGGGCTGCATATAGCCGTCTTGTACCAGCTCTCCGTACTCGCATCCTCCCATGGAGCAAGAGAGAGCATATTCCAGATACTGCGCTCTTTGAACATCGTCGCGCTGCTATCTACTCGAGCAGAGAAGAGTGATTTGGAGGCCGAAATCAGCTCGAAGGCTTCCCTTAGTGACGATGCAGAAGAGACTCCAGCAGGATCATCGGTGGGACCTGCTAGCAGGAAATGGTCATGGAATATGCACCCGACAGTGTTCGACCAGCCTTCAGATTCGGCGAGAGTTTCTTGAGAGCGTTCGTAAGTGAGGGCGATGTCGATGTGTCTGTGGAGAAGAGCGAGCTGGGTGTTGCGGCTATGGTTCATTACCCAAGTAATTGAACTTGGAGCAAAGAGTGTGGAGAGGTAATCGTTTGCAAGCGCTTTGATGAGACCGGTTGCTCCTATGTGAAGGATCAGCATAGATTTCGTTCAGACGAGACGAAAGGAAGCAGACCTGCACCGCCATTTCTTCAAGCAGTCAGCTGAAGTCACTCTACAAGGACGATGTGAGAGCATACCCGATTCGGAGTAGAAGTGGCCCTTCGCCATATGTTTCTTTTGGCTGTGAATCAACTGTGCCATAGGAGATGATTTTGGTGGCCATAGTATCAAGAGGGTGAAAAGTTTGAATGTTGCCGAAGCTTTGAACACTTCAAAGATCTAGAAGTATTATGTAATCATACATAGAGCACTCTTTCTTGAGGTTTCGATAATCCAAAATGCCATCGATGACACGTCAGTGCCTCGGCGTTTCCGGATAAGTCATTTTTTTCTCTGGGAGATCTTACGATGCCTGCCGATATCTGGATCCGAGTTCCACTGAGAACTACCGTATGAAGCTGCCGGACTTATTGGAAATTCAAAGCTGTGATAATGATTCCTTCTGAACTAATAAGCTGCAATGCCGGGATCATGATGCGCGGCTTAACTGACTGTTACGCGACTCGGCCTTTGACGGCTGCAGAGTGCGGACTCTAAAATCCCGCGTAAGTGAGCACAATGTGGCTTTCCCCATGAAACCTACGGCTATCCATACCGAGACCATGCCCAGCATAAGCACCTTCTTCGATATCATGTGCATGTGCAGTTTGAGGAAACCTGTCTCAGATTTTCACACCAGGTGCTCTCGTGGCATAATGAGGATGAGTCTGGCAGCCTAGGCATATTTTCCATGATAATGAATTCCCAATTTCCCACGTACGGTTCCCTCCCTGAAGAAGTGAGCGGTTACCGATGCTCGTGGTCCTATTTCAACTCACTTCCTCACAACCAAGGTAAAAAGGACCAACTAGGCACTGTAAGTCCTCTCTCATTGACTGTTTCACTCCACTGGTACTTTTACGCTGATGATATGGACGAGAATAGCTCAATTTCGTCTCTGAGGATCGAAAGCTGGAAACTGCCAAAGAGATCAGAACTGGACGAGCTATTTCTCTTGAGTATGTTCTCCTCAAGCTTTGAGGGGCAGATCTGATTTAATGTAGTCTCCCACTCGATTTCTTTTCTCCAGACATCTCAGCATTTGGCGGTCGAAAGCCACCGATACATCAAGTCCAGAACGTCGCTTCTTTCACCTGCGATGATACCTTACACTTCAACACCCAAAGTGCAAGCCAGTGGGATGGTCTCAGACACTTTGGCATTCGCAGCACTGGCACGTATTACAATGGGTACAAAGCGTCCGAATTCGGTAACAGCGACGTGCTTGGCATCCAAGATGTGGCGGGAAATGGAGGAATCGCAGGGCGAGGTGTGTTGATAGACTTCTGTTCTTGGGCGGAATCCCGAGGAAAACAAGTTGGAGTCACCGATGGACACGGCATCACTTTGCAAGAGATCCAAGAAGTCGTGAAATTTCAAGGCACAATCATCAAACCTGGAGACATCCTCGTCTTCCGAACCGGTTGGTTGAAGTGGTATAAATCCACTTCTCCACAAGATCGACACACGGAGCTCTGCGAACATCATGCCCCTGGTGCGCACTCACTTATTGGTATTAAATCAGAGGAAAAGTTTGTGGAGTGGCTTTGGAATAATCAAATCGCCGCTGTGGCGGGTGACCAGGTTGCATTTGAGTCGACACCGCCGCCTGCTGAAGGTGGGTTTGGTATGCTGCATGAACACTTGCTTGCTTGTCTTGGATGTCTGATGGGAGAGCTTTGGGACCTTGAGGAACTGTCAAAGGCATGCAAGGAGAGAGGGAAATGGGAGTTTTTCCTTGCTAGTATGCCACTGAATGTCAAAGGTGGAGTTGCAAGTCCTGCAAACGCGGTAGCAATTTTATGACTTATAGTAGGAAATTTCAAAAATCTCGACTATGATGAATGTACCAAGAATTTCAATGAACACCATGGAGTTTTTGGTTTGCAGATGTCATGCATTGTACAGATTAAGGGTGCTTGCGACGAAATAATGTTTTAGAGAACGTGTTTTAATTCATGAAACTGCCCCATGCTATGTTTACTCTGCAATGCTCAAGCCGCCATCTATTGCTAACATATGACCATTGACGTAACTCGCTGCAGGAGATAGCAGAAACATAATTCCATTCGCCAACTCTTCCGGCTTGCCTGATCGGCCTGTCGGGTTGCGATCGAGGATCTTCTGAAAGTGTCCTTTATCGATGAAATCTGCATTTCTTGGTGTCCGAATTGCTGCAAACTGATCAGTTCAATTCGCCAATGTGAAGAGGGAGCCTTACGTCCACCAGGAGCAACAGTATTGACACGGATGCGCCCCTTCAATTGAACTGCGAGATTCTTGGAGTATCCTACAATTCCAGCTTTTGCAGTGGAGTACCAACTGCCACCTGTTGAACGGTCAGTAAATGAGACGGAACGAGGAGAATTGACATACCACCACCAACGACTGGTCCCACTATTGAAGAGATGTTGACAATACTTGCTCCATCGGCAGGGTTAGAATCAAGGAATGCTGTTGTGACATAATGAATCATCCCATTCGCTGCTGAGGTCATCTCCATAAATCCAGAATTGGTTCCTATGGCGACTGGCCCAGCGTTATTCACTAACATATGTGGTTGGCCAATTTGAGTCGTTTCTTGCATAGCTTTTTGGACAGCATTCTCATCTGCAACATTGCAGATGATGGGATGGATCCGAGAGGATAATGTGCCCGCCAGTTCCTTTGTTCTGAGGATTCCAGCCTTGGAAATATCCCAAGCTGCCACCTGGTAGCCTTGCTTTGCAGCTAGAACGGCTGTAGCCATTCCGATACCAGATCCTTTGAATGGAGTAAGTAATGTGAATCCAAATATAGATGGAGCCATACCTGCGCCAGTGATAATAATGAGAGAATTTGCCGGGTGGACCCAGCTGTTGTGCCATGATTCTGATGACATTTTGGCGAATCTCAAGAGGAAGTTTTGCAATAATTATTTTCTCGCCGCAGATTCCCTGAAGTTCTTATGCGAAACTTGTTTGCAGCTCCTTCAATGCCGGTTTGGATCACCGAAATCACAGTCGAGTCCAGATCAAGCTCGCTGGAGAAAGATCTCCATCAATGATAGAGAAGACACATTTGCATATGATGCTTGACGCCTCATTGCTGCTAGTCACTTCTGACAAGCTTGGGAGCTATGGCCACCAGCCGTGGGAGATGCAGCTGACCCCGTACCCTGCACCCAGCTTGCCAGTTGCGGGCTTTGAACTCCCGTTTGGGTCTGCGGTAAATGACGGTGTTTGCGTTACCCCACGATAAGACACGGACTCCGAATAATTCCATGAATTGTTGGGCTCATCACATCTCCAGCTTCACATGCATCGAGTCTCTGACAGAACCGGCAATCGACGGATTCTGCGAAAGGAGACACAATTGGCTGTATTGCATGATATCCGGCTACTCTGCAACAGAACAAATTCGCAATTATTGATCTATTGAGGGGAAAGGGTGATCAGTTTCAGCAATCTATTCCGCAGACATTGCGGCTCTGATATTCGGCTCGTGTCCGGCAGACTGCACGGCAATGCCTGTTGATGTGAGACACTCTTCCATGAGATTCATATAGTCCGGAAACTTGAGATGATCGGATTCAAAAATATCCGAAAGCACCTGCAAATACAACCGCCATTTTTCATCACATCTCTAGCATCAAACATGACTTCAGCTTTGGAGAGTCGGCTTCTTGCTGTAGAAAAAGAATTGTCTCGGATGCGGGATGAGCGTGATATCGAGCAACTCATGGGTCGGTAAGTTATTCTGGATGCTGCTCTTCACGATCGTCCAACTGACAACTTGCAGCCACACCCTAAACCACCTTGCCAAAAACATGCCAAAAACATTGAGTTTCTTTGCTCTCGACGAGCCAGATGTGTCTGTTGAGGTTGGAGATCGAGGGCTATATCGTGGCCGCGAAGCTATCACTACTCTTTTCTCGGTACAGTTCGGCGGTGCTGCTTTGAAGGGCAATCTTCTTTTCCCATTCCTGACTACCGGGATGGTGGAAGTTGCTGGTGATGGCAAGACGGCCAAAGGGACTTGGAGAAGTCCATGTGTTCAGGCTGTTATGCCAAAAGACGGGAAGGGAGAGCCGGATCCAATTTGGTTATTTGGGGCATATGCAGGCAAGTAATCCTTAGGTGTCTCGATATATGCTAATTAAATGCAAAGTCGACTTTATTAAAAAGGGATCAGAATGGAAGATATGGCATTTCCATTGGTTTAGAACGATCAAGGTTTGACTTCCAGACAGTATTGGCAGGCCAAAAAACTGATTTTCTACAGTGCTCACATGACAAAGGGTGGGTAAAAGATCAATCCTGGCTTTTTGCAGGCCCGCTTCCGAAGTAAGTCTTCTTTGGTGTTATTTAGATCATACGCTGAAACTTCCAGCTCTCCAAATCTCGAGAAGACGACCTATCACAACCCTTACACCCCGGAAAGTGTTCAAGACTCAATTCCGCCATGTCCACTGCCGTTTGGGAGTTATGATGGGCCGGAATGGATGATCACTGATCAAGCAGAGTTGTGGAAGATGTAGAACAGCTATAATAAAATAGAATAAAGCGGTGTGTTAAATGATACGATATAATTAGATTAATAGCTATTTAGCTAATCTAATCTAATCTAATTAATATATCATATGATTAGAGCAGGCGTAGCCAAGCTCTAATTGGTTCGCTAAAATCACTCCTATCACCCCCTATGCTTAATAAATAATTGGAATCTTAAGAGC
>AYLM01000163.1:0-47509 GCA_001625345.1 Cairneyella variabilis | reverse complement strand
TTGGGGTATAGTAGAGATGGATGTGGGGAGGTTGGAAAGGAGGGTAGTTGGGAATGAGTTTGGGTTATGCGCGTGTGGCAGATTAGCTGATTTGAGGCATTAAGCGAAAGATCAGGGGTCCGGAATATCCGAAAGTCTACGCTCCACAATCTCATACGGGTTTTGGGTCAAGAGAGAAATGTCACTTTCATACAGCCATGACGTATTTTGAATTGTTGCTTTTAAATTGCCAGCTCACCGCCGCATGTCATAACATACTCGTTCAATTGACTAACTCATCCATCTGTTCTTCCTGTCATCACTCCATCCAGCTGGGCCGTGCCATCTCAGCCGCATGGAATCAATGACCTATCATCCTTCTGGGATGCTTTCCTGCCTGAAAAAAGAAATCATTGGTATGTCCACTCGGTTCGAAGCAACGGCCGGAGGTAATAGCTACGCCTTCAATAAAACACCCCTGAACGCCATGTCGTTGCCCCTATAGTTTCGTCAATCCTCCCCTAAAAACGTGCTTCATCGCAAAAAAGAAGAATCTGCTCCTGGAGACTCAAATGAGTGTGGAATTGGCCGCATATGAGCAGCTATTACCCGCACACTTTCGGAAAAGTCTGTATAGCCGAAACAGATTAAAGAAGTGTAATTGTATTGAAGTCGATATGGCCATCTCGTTCATAATGTAGGGTCTGCCGATCCAGCTCGTTCGGACCAAGTGATAACTGAGCTATCGCATGCAAGTGGCTGAAAGTGATGAAATGACCCAGGTTCAGTTTGGATAAGCGTAGATGACCAGTTTGTCCGGGTTTCTTTGGATAGCAGTGTCTAAGTCGTTGTCACTGATCATGTGTGGCTTAGTTCCACTAGGCTCATCTTGGTAATATAGTGAGATACCCTCGGTTGCTTCAACCTTTGTACGCTCGAGTATCTTCTGGTAAATGTCACGATACGAGACGTCTCTGGGTAACCGCAAGGCATAGAGATCGTCGCCAAAGTACACCTTGACTCTCAAAGCCGAAGTTTGTTGATCGCCGAGGCCAGGGGAGAGAGACTGATTTGAGGGCTGAGAGAGCGAGGAGGTTTGGCGAGTTGGGCCTTGGCCTCCATTGGCGGAAAGCGAAGGTTGACCTCTTTGGTGCGAAGGAGCAGCCGAAAGCCCAGAGTATCCTCCACCATTCAGGTTGCCTCTCGATGACTGTCTGGATGCACCATTCGTTGGCGAATCGTTTGAAGACTGCTGTGAACCTCCGGATAGACGGTATTCGTCATTGAGAGCATTGCGGTCCATTTCGTAGTCTCCTTCTCGGGGCGCAAAGAATTGCTTTACCAGCTGGCACCGGGAGATATAGGTCGGTTGGGTGAGTAGGTTTTTGACATAAGCGTCCAAATTGTGTTGCCGGCCTTCTGTGATCGCATCCGTGACATAATTGACAGGTCCTGGCATGTACGGCAAGGTGCGCTTCTGTGTTCCAGTATTACCAGCTTCCGCAGGGAACTCGGTCAAAAGAGCGATCTGGAAGTCATAGAAGTCCTCGTAGTACCGCGAGAGCTCCCAACAGTTGCCATCTTCCAACTCTGCTTCAATGACAAACCAGTACTTGTCTTCCGCAAAACAGTAACGAGGGATCTGGGCTGAGATAGGAGCAAATAGCTGTGAGTTTGATCTCGCAGCATAGGGGTTTGGTTGTGGTTGTTGGGGGTTCTGGGCCTGCTGGGACTGTCGCATTTGCTGCGGCTGTTTGAATTAGCGGACGCGTTCACCATTATGAATACACCTTAATTCACTTACATAGCCATTTGCTTGGCCCTGACTCTGCCGGGGACCTTGCTGAAGACTCATCCTGTCCATGCTCCGTTCCAATCCTTGTTGCTGCTGAGAACTTGGTGCTTCGAATTTTCCAAGAGTGATACTGCTGTTCTTGTAATCGGCAGCCATCTTCTTCCATTCTTCCACCTTTGGTACTCCTGCTCTTTGCACCGCCTCTTGTGCATCTGGCACCGCCTGCCCTGAGGACATATCTCGAATTTCAATGAAGGACACCGGAATCAATCCAGGTCCTCCCAGCCTGCCGATCGGTTTCGCAACAAACCATTCTGGATTCGATTGGGCGATAACTATGATCGCCTCTCCAGCCTTTGCGTCCAGCTCATCTGGGCGCTCTGCCGCAAAGTCGTACATTACGATTCCGTACACCATGGCGCCTGAGCCTTTGCTCGCCATGGTCTTCGACGATCGCGCGGTATTGGTTCCTACCAGAGTTCCTGAGCCAGAAGTGTCGGAGTAGCCAGAATCGTGGTCTGGCATGCGTACTGCTTGTGGAGAAGAATTATCTGACTGTCCACTGTCCCTTTCGGTCTTCCCCAAAGCCTGAAAGAATGCTACTGGAACTAGTCCTCGAGCGTCTGGAAGCGCCGGGTTGCAAGCTTCATACCAATCTGTGTCGTTTTCGCGGCCGATTACGTGGAAGAAGTCGCCTTTCTGGAAAGAAAGCTCTTGGCTTGATTGAGCTTCATAGTCGTACAATGCGCGAATTACCTAGAATGGCGCAAGCAGTCAGTCGATTATTCACCACAATTCTGGCGCTCAGTGAATGACTGCGTACCTTTTTCGGCGGGACTATTGCGATCGCAGACTTCGGTGTTATGGATATGTGATTAACTTTCTCCTTGTCATTCTTCAGACTCCTCCTGAGTGCCTGCATGAGTTGCATTGTTAGCAGCGAGCCTCCCAACGACCAGCGGACGCTTCAACAGCAGCGGGGAGACAACGCACCTTCATATTGCGCCGCTAACGTGGTTATTATGGTTATTTGCTGTACGTCGCACACCTTCCAGCCAGGGAAAAGTAAAAGTGCTTCCGAGTGAGCCCCTCGTGTACGCAGTCTGGATGGATACCTGTCACTCGGGGGTGATTTGTTTGTTTCCGATGGCGACGACAAAGACAATCGACGGATTCGCAGAGAATGCTGGAGCAGTGGCGGACAAGGACGAGATGTGGGATCACCAGTGTAGTTTTCGAAATTCTTTCGTTGGTTCCCTGCAGTTGCGTTGCGATGCGTCTACGTCTGGTCTTGGTGGGATTCGAAGGATGGGCGTTTAGGGAGAGGGGAGTTCAAGCGCGCTAGTTCCTTTCAAGGGCCCCGAGCTCGAAGAATGAAGAATGGCTGAGCGAGAGCGAATGAACTGGAGAGAGTGCGACAAGAGAATCGAGTGGCTGTCTGGCGCAGACTGGTGGTAGGTGGTAGGTGGTAGGTGTATGTGAGTGAGTACCGATATGTATGGTTTCTGTATTTCTTTTCTCTCTGCTCCAATGTAATGATTTTCTTCTTCCTAGCCCCTTCAATGCCGAGTTGGTAGTCTGGGTAATAATGTATGGGTCGAGGTCGACCACGGTTCAGAAGGGCTAGCGTGCGATGCTCAGTACCCCTTTCGACTTTTTTCTCCTTCTCCAGTGCTCGTGCTGGGCAGACACAGACAGTGCAGAGGGCGTGGGCCCCACAGTTGTATGCGTGAGCGCTGATAACGAAGAAAATCAGTGGACCTGGTGCTACAAAAAGTCCGATTTTAGAGCGCACGTTCAGAGATCCCACGTTGCCTCTCGCACTGAGAGATACGATATGCAGATAATAACTCTTAAGTAGTAAGTAAAGTACGAACCCACGACGAAGAGAAGACCCGATATATTATGTAGAACTAGCTCCCTATCTATAATGCCTCTCCCGAAGTGCGAAGTGCCTCATACTTCCAAGCACCTCCGTTAATCAACTCGCTGCTCCAGCCATATGTATGGCCCTCCTTGCCTGAATGCGCTCGTCCTTGTTTTGCAACATCACCACTCAAATCAAATCTTCATCCTCTGAATCCTGTGTCTCTCGTGATCACATTCTATCAATCACGTTCTCACATTCACAAGCTTCCATCCCAAGAACCATAAGACGGACCTCTGCTACTGCGTCAACCCGCATCGAGCAGAATGCAGGTCCTTCTCCCATGCTCCGTGGACTCTGGGCCACTCGCGCGAGGCCGGCCAATCAGTCCCTCACTCGGGCTGTGCAGCCGCTTTCCAGCCCCAACGGCGCTCAGCTGGCGGCACTGTTGGTCGACTATCCTCGACTATCCAGGGCTGACTGCACACAGACTTCTCAGCACATGAATTCTGTTCTACTACTCGCCGGGTTCAAAAACAAGAGATGCCTATCAACCACGGCTCAACCACAGGTCTTCGTAAATTTCTGCTCTTTTTCGCCACCATTTGGTACAGGATTCAAGCAATGGCAATGGCAATGGCAGTGGACCTTCCCAGAACCACGGCTACCCCGGATCTGGAACAGATGAGTTGCACTCGCCGCGTTGAGGGATGAATCCCGCCCGCAGCGCGTCATTTCGGACGGGTGCTGAGGAAGTGGTAATTTGAACCTTCATCTATCTGCGGCTCTCAGCAAACTCTCGATCACGCGTTACAAGCCTGCGGTTCATGGACGTCCAGCCCAGCGGCCAGGATTGGAGATGCCTCCCACAGAATTCCCGAGTCGGGATGCCATGGCTTCTGTAAGAGTGGCTGCCGGGATCTCAGATATGGTTCTCACCCAGCTGAGACAATCTTCTATCGATAAACAACCTGGCCAACCTCGGGGGACCACCCGTGAAACAAAACGGTAATGAAGGTGATGTTGCCCCTCCAATCCCCGCTCTATGCCAACACAATTCTCCTTCATTCAACGACGTAGCACGCAAAACAAAGCGAGAGTCGGAAGGAAGTCATTCGCAAGGTTTGCTGTCTGCTGTCGTCATTGATTCGCATAGTCATCGGCGTCTCCGGCCTTCAATCTCGAAATCCAGCATTGAGGTTCCAGACCCAGGTACATGTACAATTTCTCTGTTCTCATCATTCCAAAAGCAACACCAAATGGCCCCATCTCCCTCTACTCCATAGTATAAACAATGAAAGAATTCTACACTCTTTGCCATCCACCTGCATTCATCAAAATTAGAATCTTCTCCCGCCAGCCACGCCGGCATAACCCGACCTTCCAGAAGCATTCCCCAACTAATCCACCGGTACCAATCTGGGAATTTTCCTAGCCCAGGCCCCATCGCAAAGCCCAAACCAGCATACATGCCAGCGCCCCTTCCGTATAGTAGTCAGGGAGCCATCGGGAACGCTACGATCCGCTCAGCATGACTGTTACAGCATAGATCTAGAAGGGGAAGAAGCACAGCTGCTTGTTTCATCCCCCCGACTCCCCACACCCAGCGCACTTTATGCATCACCACCCCGACCTCCATCTGCCCTCACCCAAAGAAAAAGTATTCCCCATACTTCTTGCAGGAGCAAAGATACCTTCTTCCGCACGCCCTGTACATATGACGGCGATTTGTCACACCTGCGAGATCGAGATGGCGGACAGAACCCATACCTACCTAGTATATCAAAACTTCAAACAGGCGAGGAAGGAAAGTCTACTGGCATTAAGGTTGTTTTCAACGCCACGGAAGTACGTGGTTCGAGCGAGATTACTGAGTGACGTCTTACAGTACTCGCTGCATGCTTCAGACATCTCGACAAGTGACATGTGCTCGGGTCTGAGGGGTACCTTTGTACTTGTCTATCGCCGTGGCATTGAGGAAGTTGGGTTAGTGTGTGGAATGCATCAGTCATGTTCTTATGTCAACGTCAGGTACAAGTTACTCCTTCATGGATGCCATTATTGAGCCTCATCTCCAAAGTTGCATTACCAAAACACTCGTCCAAGGTCATTCAAATGAGATCTGTTACCAAGTACTGCCACCTGGATCCGAATCACCTTCCAGTGACAGTTCCTGGTAATAACCTAAGGGCATACCTTGAACCCATCTTATGAGCGGCAGTGAATTAGACAAATCCAGGTGTTAGATAACTTGGGAACTCCCCAGCTTTCAGCGAAATTCGTTGAAGTTGCCTGTTCGGGAAAGTCAATACTTATCGGAGATCACACCAAGTAGCAGATCGCATCGAGAAGCGGGGAGTGGGAGAAATTCGGAAAAGTCAAAAAATATGAACCTTGGCAATTTGAGGTTGGCACAGATTCACGGTCACATAGCAATGGAGATAGATATATTGTTCAAGGTCTTTGTGGAAATATCGTCTATGTCTCGCTGCTAGAATTGAGACTAATGGGGGAGCTAGCAGCTTGTCTATGTATACAAACACAACGCGGATACTCGGACATACTGCTAGCCCACAAATGCACATGAAGCCAATGCAATGCAATGCAACGCCATTAAATCAAAATGCTCCGAAGTGCCCCGACATCCAAGCCCACCCATGCACCGACCCAGCACCAACGCCCGAATAACAAATGCCATCTAACACAGAGCAGAAAATGGTATAGGCAAAAGTTCGTCGAATCGAAAGGGGAAAATGAAAAAGCAAGCCATGGTATCAAACATCCATCACTCCATGCCCAACAGCGAGGATGGGCAAAAGTAGATGGATGCTCTCGTATTCCAACCCGCCATGTCATCAACGTCGTCAAACTTCGTCACCAACGACCTGGAAGTTCCAGTACATCGAAGGTATCGCAATGCCCATATGAATGGTGCAGGTGGTAACGCAATCCACTGGGAGGTGTGAAGAAAATAAAGAGATTCGACAACGAAGCTCAAGTAGATGACGGCAAGCTGGGAATGGGAATCGACGGATACGAAAGTGTTAGATCTGGCCTTTGATGTCGACTTTGCGGAATGCTTGAGCTTTTGCTGCTTCGAAAATTTGGCCACCCTTGCCGCTAAGGAAACGAAGTTCCGATCCTCGCTCTTCGAGGAGATGGCCGCCGTTGTGGTCGTAGATGAACTGAGCTGCATCACTATCTGACTCAAAAGCAAGCTCCTCGGTAATGAATCTCAAGTTGACATCTGGTTTATACCTGGTGGGAATTAGCAAGGAGTAAATGCATTTGAGCAGGGATGACTTACGCTCTGCAGATGTTTGATAAGGCTGCTAGACGCTCTCGGACGACGAACATATCCATGAGGTAGGCACCCATGTTGGGAGTGTCGAGGTAAAGCCTGAAAAATCTGTGGTAGTTGCCCAATGCTAAAGCCGACCGCACATCAAGGGCATGCTTGATGGCCTTCTCTTCCTTTTCTGCTGTGGTTAGATCCGCCAACACTTCGTTCAAGGCGGTGCGATTAGATGTGTGAATGAAATACAAGATACGATACGCCGTGAATTCCACTGGAGTTCCTCCAAGATTCTGTGCATATAATGCACGAAGCTGGGTCTGGCATTGATTATACTCACCAAGATCGCCTTTCTCCAAGGCGATCCGGGCATGGATTTCGTAGACATTGACCGTGAAGGCGTTTCTGATGCGTTGCACAGTGAGATCTTGCCGCATAGATTTGAACTGATCGCAGATGTAGGAGTAATTTCCTTCCGTCTTCCACTTCTTCTTAAGCAAGTCTAGGGTTTGTCTCAAAATATGCTCCGGTCGAACTTGGGATGGAATAGGGGCTGAGGTAAGGCGGAAATATTTCTTCTCGAGGGTTTCACAGGTCCCGACAACCGGACCCGATGTTAGCTCTGGCGATGGAGATGGCTTGTAGTTGGACTTGTAGCCGTTCTCGAACCGACGTTGACGCTTCTCCAGGTTCTTCTGAAACTTACTTGTACCTTTGGAGTCGTTCTGGCGCTTATCATTCGTGATACGGTCTTCGAGTCCACGGCTGTTAGTTGTACGCCAAGGTGGGGTTGAAGAAGACTCCTCGTTTCCGCCTATATCCTGAGACTTTCTCTTCTTTGAGGTAGAACCAGGGGAATCCGTGGAGCCTAGCCTCATACCTATTGACTCTTGCTGCCATACCGAGGCAGCTTTTGCCTTTGCGCGCTCAGCTCGAATGAGATGTTGGGGAAGAGGCATGTTGTTCCAATCGAGTGTGTGTAGTGTGCCATTATCAGTAGCGCCAGTGATGGTTTCCTTCAGTTTGGCCTCAAGATCCTCCTTCGTCATATCGTCAAATGGATTGCTGGGATCAAATGAGCGTTGTACGTAGTCGCGAACTCCTTGCGGCCATTCGATCTTCTTCCTCGGCGCTGGCGCTGGCACCGGGGCGACCGGTGGTGGGGGAGGCATTTGGGGATAGGAATAAGGTTGCACAATAGGAACGTAGTGAAGGGGAGGGTTGGGATTCATAAAGGCCTGTCTGACTTGAACAGGATGATATGCAGGCGGATCTGATCGTATGTTAGCTTTATATCTTGAGCGACGGGAACGCGTGATGGGAAGGGTGAGGATTTCTTACTTGTTGGGTACCCGTACTGGCTTTGCGTGACGCCGGGCGGTGGCGGTTGTGTCGCCCACGATGGATCCATCGTAGAATACATTCAGAATTCGCTTTACTTGATTATCCAGGCGAGGTTAGTGGCACGGCAGACTTATCGCTGAGCGGTTTGGAGTCGTATTTGGTGGTGGGAAAAGTTGTTTGAAGAAGGACGGTGGAATGGGATATTAGTCTTGGTGGTTCAAAACTAGATGGCGTGCTGAGGAATACAAAAATGGACTGGTCGCGCGAGTTTTGGAGCACGGGTATGAATGGTTCGCCTGCGCGGAATGGAAACGATAAGCACCTGCAGGCCGATAACAAGGCAGAACGTCTTTGTCTTTGTCTTTGTGCGCATCTGCCAGCTTTATGCCTTTCCCTTCAGCAGTCCCAACCAGAAGTGTCCGCCAAAGACGACTGAAGAAACCACAGTACATGGCTGGGCCGGATGTTTCTAAAACAGCTCGACCTCACAACTGCGCTGAGGCCGTCTTATCTGCCAGATGAGGTCCTCCTGTTTGTCCAGGACAATGTGGGACTCTATGAGGGGTACGTACTCCTTGGCTTTTGAAGCAGGGGACCGTCCCAGTGAGAAAATATGTGCTGACAACATCATTCACAGGAAGTATAAGATCCCAGACTATCAGAATGGACAGGTCTATTTGACTTCTCATCGGATCTGCTATGTCGATAACCAAGATCCACGAAAGAATTCCGCGGCGATCGAGTTAAAAGATGTTGATAGATATGACTTCTATGTATGCCTGAAAGATTATCTCGTCACCATTTCTCCATTCTGACAATCAACCAGGCTGGCTTCCTGAAGTCATCTGCAAAGATAACTCTCGTTCCGAAGCCCGCCAAACGGTCCTCGATTCAAAATCGAGCCGTGTCAAGTCTCAATGCACCCTCCCGAAGCGCTACGACATCGCCCTTGTCGCGTGCAGATAGCCCTTTCCACCTACCTAATCCAGAGCCGGCACCTGCGAGCACTGCAACTTGGATATGTCCTATCTGCTCTTTCTCGAACCCGGTTCCATCGAACTTTGACCCTGTCACTGCGAACGATCGTATACCATTAGCTCCTTGCCTAGCCTGTGGCATAAAGCCTCCATTTGCGCTAGTCTTAAAGGCAGCGGTTGCGAATGCTACAAGTCGGCCGGCACCTTCACCCGTCCCTTTAAAATCTCCAATACCTATTCGCGGGCGTACAGAAGCCCCTCGGCCGCAGTCGGATACATGGCCAGACCCTGGAGATAGTTCTGGACTAGATGGAAATTTCCAATCAAGCAATGCGGCCTCGTTTCAATGTCCTCGATGCACATTTCTTAATCATACCTCCCTGCTTGCTTGCGAAATCTGTGGCGCTCAATTGATTTCGCAGGATATACCTCCCGGTCTAGACAATCCCTTGAAGCGCGCGGAATCTCCAGGCCCGGTGCTCAATCATCTACCAGCTCTCGGTATAGAAAATAATGAGAGTATTAAGCTTTCATTTCGCGGAGGAGGGGAGAAAATCTTCCTCGAACGATTGAAGGGCAGCATGACACAACGGAAGTGGCTATTACAAGGAGCGCCGCCAGTTCCCAAGCCCAATCGTCCAGCAGAAGGAGCAGGCGGCTCTGGAGCATCAACTCCAGCTGGCGAACGAGTGAAGACGGTGGGAATAGCAGGTCTCGAGCAGCGGAGACTTGAAGTACGGAAGAATAACGAGCTTGTTATCGGGAACGCTTTTGAAGATCTTGAAGCCTTAATGGCATCGACAAAAGAGATCGTAGCCCTTGCGGAATCTTTTGCAGCTACGAACGGCGTAAATGGCAATTCTGAGTCTAATGCGGTCGCTAATGCGCTTGGTCTCGTCACCACCAAAGATATGCTCGGTGGGAGTAACTCAGAATCGCTATATATCTCTGAGCTGTCCCGAAACCTTGCCGAGTTCCTCACTGACGATGCACGAGGGATTCTCCGGAAAGCTGGAGGCATCATAAGCCTTGTTGATCTCTGGGCCGTTTTCAACCGAGCTCGTGGTGGTGTTGAACTTGTCAGCCCACTTGATTTTGAGAAGGCTGCTAGACTTTGGGAGACGCTGAAGCTTCCAGTGAGGCTACGGCAATTCCGCAGTGGTGTTCTTGTAGTTCAAGCAAGTGACCGAACAGATGAGAAAACCACCAAGACTCTACTTTCATGGCTGGCCGATTTGCACATCTTCCCGCCCGACAAGGAGCTTCCATGGGACTGGCAGCTATTCGGTCGAGGCGTTACAGCTCAAGATGCTGCAGAACGATTTGGCTGGAGCATTGGAGTTGCTGAAGAAGAGCTTGAGATGGCAGAGGAGAGAGGCGCTCTTTGCAAAGAAGAGAGTATCGAGGGAACAAAGTTCTGGGAGAACTGGATTGATGACAAGCAGTCACCCAATGGCGGAAGGGCGTATAACGTTATATGAACAATGCATTACATCTATGACTACACGAATAATACACATAGTATAAACGCCTTCCTAATCGAACCATGGTCGCAATCCCAGTCTGCTGGATTACAGCGTGATTCGCAGCTGCTGTGCAATGTCTCGAACTCGCCTAATCACAACCATCCACGTTTTTGGTCATTGAGCACGTGGTAGGTAATCTTACATTATACCCCCACATCTTCTTCCCGTTTATATCTACTGTGTCTTCCCCTCTTTTTTCTGCACTTCTACCTCCCTCAAATATACTATACTGCCTCTTAGTATAAGCAAGTCTTGAGAAACGTCAAACTCATGCTGAAAACTACCCAAACTTACCTTTCAGGCATACTACGACCAAGTCATACACATCGAGACATTCAACATGTCTATCCCGCTTCCAAACGAGTTCTGGATTTGTTGTCGCCGAGCTCAAGAGTGGAGGAAGCTCTCCGTGAGTATCAACAGTGCTACATTCCAATATCTATTGTTTCTTTTCCCCTGGGCTGACTCGTGTAGTGCGGACAAGTAAATGATCTTCAAGATCACAAGTGCGTCAAGTGTGAGCACGTAAAATGCACATCCTGTCAGGAATGGAGGAAGCAGATCTGAAGGCTAGTCCACGAGGGGTCACCTGGCAGCTGTATGGCTGTGAAGAAGCTAGTGTATGAGTAAGGAAATGGTCGAGTAAATTGCAAACGCGAAAAGCGTGTACGATGGATACGATAGGCATTTGGGCGATATGAACACTGAGCAGGTAAAAGATTGTTTATACGATCTTACGCAAGCGATGCCCCAGTTCGGCAGGATGGAAAAAATATCCAGATGTCGCTTCTCCCAAAGTAGATGGTAAGCGAATCGAGCAGTCCGCTCGAATATGCTATTCACAGTTACGGCGGCATCAAGTGTTTGATATAGGTAGAATATTTGGGAGTTTGACTTAGTCTGGAGGTATGATTACTTCGAATTTGTACCAAAATACCCATCCTTTCTCGAAATATGACGTCGGTAGCCTTTCTGCTAAATCAAATCTACTCTCCTCAGCATTCCCACATGTTTGATGCCTCCTTCAAACCAACTTCCCATGCCCTCGTCAACCACAAACCCATTTCTTCCCCAAGTGCCGATAGCCTTCTCTTGTGCATGCACGCATACCAATCCTTTCCATTCAGGTACATCACTGCTCATTCCCTCTTGTTGATTCAGCAAGTCTTTATTCTCTCCAGCCCAATTCAGCGCTTCTTGAATCAGCAAGTCGGCGTATCTCTTTCCTCGCTCTTCTTTTACATTACACAGCCGTCCTAACTTGATGTATGGCTCGATGCCATCACGCAAGCTCGTTGCTTGATCAACTTGATACCTCGGCCGCGGTCTAGTGAAGAGGGTCTTGGAGTCCTTCACTGGGACTTCTTCGCCTGGAGCCTCGAATCGCGTTTCATGAGCTGGACGAGGATATTGCGGTGAAGGAACTAAACGGACAGTGCCTATGGGTTGAGCGCCTGAGTATAGAACCCAGTGATAAGACCGAGCGTCGTCTCGGTCGATGTGGTGCTTGAGAGGGACTGCTCTCTGCTCGTTGACAAAGACGAGCTCTCGGATCAGCATGGCATCACTGAGAGATTTTGGAATAGCAGATGGTTGTTTCGATGCTGAGAGATTGAGATTGTAGGGGAAGAGGATGTGGCCAGGCGCTGGTTGGAAGGCCAGCTGTGGGGCTGTGGACATTCTGACGATCAAGTTGTTCACTGGCAGAAAATTAGGCCTTCGTGCAATTTTGTAGAAGAAGGATTAGAGAGCTCTTTTGATAACGAGGATTTGAGGTTGAAATCTTGGGACTTCGAGATTAACATGACTTATTATGAGCATGAACTCCTACTCCAAAGACATCTAATGTCTCCAATTTCAACTTTTTCAGGAGGTAACAATATTGCCTGTCCTTAACAATTGATAATTTCCCTCAATTATCGAATATTTTACTGCTTTCAATCTCATCTAGAAAGTTGCATCTGATGAGGGTGGTCAGATCTTCAGGTGAACTTTAAGTGAATGGTTGGAGGTGGGGTAAGATCTCTTGAGATCCTGGTGATCGGCGGCTCCATTGATTCCTCTCCACGAAGACATTATTGACGAATTCATACTATATGCTTTCGCTGCTCATACATCTTCTCCTACAGTTTCCTAACACTTGATTCTTGTTGAACATCATCAGTGTTTGATTGACAGCCAAAATGCTTGACGTTTCTTGTTCTGGGACCGCACAAGAAGTAGGGGTGCAGCATGGGCAAGCAGCCAAGGTTCATATCGGTCGATGCATCAAATTCTATCAGAACCTCTTCTCCAAAAACTGTAACATGGACTGGCAGGAAGTACAGCAGTTTGCTCTCAAATATCAGGCGTATCTGAGCCAAAATTGGCCTCAGTATATTGCTGAGATGGAAGGTGTGGCGATTGGTGCTGGAGTTGCGTATCCCGATATTCTTGCTCTCAACGTACGGACGGAAATTGCATTTGGAGCGTTCAGTGATGGGTGCACTGCTCTTTCCTGGCACGGTCCGAGCTCCTCTATCTTGGCTCAGAACTGGGATTGGAACGACTCGTAGGTTCTCTCCATGCTTTACATTTGTACAGTACTTGCAACTTCTCTGACATCACCTCAACAGACAAGCGGAGAACCTTATATGTCTGAGAATCAAGACACAAAATGGCCTTGCCATCCAGATGATTACGGAAGCTGGAATCATTGGCAAAATCGGACTGAATAGCCAAGGAGTTGGGTGCACGCTCAACGCTATCAAAGCCAAAGGCGTCTCCTACGGGAAGATTCCTTGCCATCTGGCTTTACGGACTGTAATGGAGAGTGAATCACGAGAAGCGGCAGTGAAGACTTTGGAGACGGTCGGATTGGCGAGCGCCTGTCACATTCTTGTTGCAGATGCAGAGGGTGCATCGGGTCTCGAGTGCAGCAGTAAGGACGTCGTCTCGTTGGAAATGAATCGAGATGGGGTCGTTACACATACCAATCATTACATCTTGCCGCATGACAACAGCATCGTCGAGATCGACGATTGGTTGCCAGACACGAGACACAGACTTGAGAGGATCAATGGGTTACTGAAGGGAGCTAAAGAAGAAGAGCCCAGTGTGGAACGTGTGGAGAAGTTGCTGAAGGATGATGTTGAGGGAGATGGTGCTGCCATTTGTCGGATGCCGAGGAAAGAAGGTGACCTCGCCACGCTGTTCAGCATTGTGATGGACTTGGGGAGCAGGCGAGCCAAAGTTGCTATTGGAAGGCCAAGCAGTCCATCTGAGACGATGATGTTGAGTCCTTGAACCACCTCACTTCCGAATATCCTCGTCTCACAGAAAAGTGGAACGACATCTGGATATCCCTGCAAATCAAAATATCCTTCGATCCTAAGATATTTAGAGTCGTCAACTTCTACCAGCTCATGCACCTGTTCAGCGTCGCCTTCAGTGCATGAAAGAGAAGTCTCACGATGACTGCCCCGGACACGAAGATGAACCTTCAGATAGCAGTTACTCTATGTGTTGAGTCTCGTTTGGATCTGAGAAGAATTTTTTTCGTAGCTGGATCCTCAGTCACGTTGAAAATTTGAATTCGGAAGCTGCTGTTCTACTACTTGGAGTTCTGTCTCCATCGTCTTCCCCTTCACCACGTTTTCCAACTACAAACTCTTTGGCCTGTGAGGCTCACAGTATCGAAACTTATTGGCCCTGACCGAGCCGGTGGAGCTGTTCTTTGGATGTGTTGGACAACCTTGTCATACCCGCCAAGTGGCTGTCTACCCCGAGCTGCACTTAATTTTCTCGTCAACACTCTCCCAAATCACATGTGCTAAGCTCTCAACCAAACTTCCGCGAACAGGACGATTGTTTGAAGCCACTCTTGCAGAGTCTACCCGGGCTTCAAACTTCCAAGAGCTCTGAAGTCCTGCTACACCTATCCCCAACCACTTTTCTAATCTCCTCCAGCATTTCACGTACAAACCGCCGGTTCCCGAGGCAGTCCTCGAAGGTGCTCTGAAGCGACTCCATGGATCTGTGCAAATTCTCAACACGGGTGAGAATGTTGTTCAATTTCCAAACTAATTCTTGCCCTGAGAGATCTCCGCTGAGGATGCTGCTTCTCAGGCGTGTGAGACATCCTTGCCAATCATTCTCGTGATGTTTGTTTGTCAGGTAGGAGATGGGTGGCTGCTCCTCCCACATAGAAACGTCACTTGAACTGCCACATACTGCCCCGATGAGTTCATTCCACGCTTGAAGCAACTTCCATAGCGAGTATGCTGCCACCGGATATGCGACAAAGAAAGCGAAGAAGTCAAGCTCTTCCACCATGCCCCATGACTTAAGGATCATTGCAGGGGAGCCATGTCTCTGAAATTGTTCCAAGTAATGCTGAGTGCGGGTAAGCCATTCTGAAGAATAAATGTCTTCGGCTTCATCACTGTTCTTGTTCTCGTAGTACTCAAATATTTCTCGTTGTTGCGGTGTGGGGTTGTGGTTTTTCCCACCAAACGGGTTTGAAATTTCGAGATAATGTGACATTTTGATGTATTTGATGTTGGATCCCAGGGGTGGATGGGGTGATGAATCAGAACCAAGTCCGAGCAGTCTCAGCAGGAAGCTAGTATATCCCACAAGAGCAGAGCCAAAACTGAGAATGGGTTTGGGGGCTCTCTTTGCCGGTATTTGAGAGCTTCCGGTATGAAAGAAGTTAAGACCAAGGAAGGATTTAAAGTAGCGAAGGGTGTACATGGATGGAATTGTGGGTGGGTTGTTAGTTGACTGCGCCCTTTGGAGGAAGGCTGCGGTACGCGAGAGCAGACTTTATTCAAATTCTGCCTGCCTGGGCACACCCACACGAGAGAATGGGCAAACAGCAAACTGACGACAATGCGTTGTGGCGGCGAATAAGCAGCTAGCGATTGCGGCAAGTGACCTGGCAATGCAGTGTGCAATGGTGGCGGTTCTTTTCGGGAAGCATGCATATCTCGGTGCTGGCAGAATTTGCATCCACTCATTTCACTGAGAGATCTCGATGGCTTTTTGAACAGCCTGGCTAGGCCTCCCTCACACCTTGATACGCAGTGAGCGACCAGTTACTTATAGTGAGTGGGTCGCCACACCGCCTGAAGATTTACACTGGAAAGTGTTTGAAGTCAGTCTTGGTCAGTCTTGATCAGTCTTGGGCATCACTGCCTCGTTGTTGTCTGGTGGCAATGACTCATTTATAGACGGAAGATGAGGTGTTGAATTCTTTCCTATGGCGCAGAGGAAATGTTTTGACTGTAGAATTGTAGAATAGTGGGCAACCCAGCTTCCTGTGGAAGGAAGTTGCAAGTGGCATGACTTGCGCAGGCAGGAACCCCCGATCCCCGAGTCAATAAGCACAGCCCCAGTTAGGACCTCCACTTTTGCTTTATTTGCTACCAGTTGTTGGTCAATTTGAGCTATCTCGACTATGTTTCTACACTATCTGGAACACGTCGCTGTAGCCTGGATCAAATTTCTCCACCGCCTCGCCATCCATTACACCATGAACATAACATTCGCCAATGAAAGTATACTTCCCGGTTTCAATACCTTCTTTCACCTGCTTTCTTAGAAGCACTGGCACACTACAGCCGAAGAGGATGCAAATGAGGTCTCCTTCCTGGGTCGTGTGCGGACCCAAGCCAAAAAGCCCCCGAAAGGGTCTCTTTCCGTTTTGCCCAGATTTGAAGAACCTTCTGTTCCAAGTAACTCGCTGGACTCTCTCCAGGAATTGGACGATCGCAGAAGGCGTATTGTCAGCGTTTTTGACAACTTCTGTGTTCAGATCTCCGTTTGGGTCTACGCTTTGGAATATGCGGAGGCATTCAGAGCAGGCAAGTCGGTACCAACTCGGTGCATAAGCACCATCGAGCCCACGGTCAGCAACAAGCGTACGCCAAAGCTTGTCTGGGACCTGGAGCAATTTCCTGTCTTCGTGTCTGCCATTGACCAAATTTCCTTGTCCCTCAAATATAGAGGGCCAACCACCCATCGTGAAAGCACTCTTGTGAATCACGCCCCCAGCAGTGCGTTTAGAGATGTCTTCGATCGAGTTCAAAATGAGGCCATGAACCTCCAATGTGCCATCGAGCTTCCTTGCATGCAACGCCAGAGGCCTGCCTACGAAGTCCCGTCGTTCTTCTGTGGTTGGCAAAACTTGGTCGCTACAGCCAAACTTAACCATAGGATGCCGTTCCAAAGAAGCATTGTAGTGTTGCTGATTCCTCCTCTCCACTTCCCCAACAAAGCTGTCGCCATTCTTTCTACCCTTGTCTGCTCCTGATCCTCCGAACGCGTATCCCTCTATTGGCAGAATCCACGAGGGCATTTCAATTTCGCTCTTAGGAGGAACTTGGCCTTGGGTCTTGAAGTTCTTACGGATGTTGTCAAGGGGAGATACCAAGGCTTTTGGTTTGGGGGCCCAGTGCCTACAGATGATATCAAGCGAGCCAGACTGCTCAACGCAGTACTCCATGAAGTCTGCGCAGACCTCCTGAACTGACTTTTCGTAGTTTGGAGACACCCGATCGTCGATTCCTTTATCATGTTGATGTGACACATTTTCCGGAATATTTGCCTTTGGAACAGATGGCTTTGGGGTATATGACTGCATGAATAGACCCAGAATCCAGTTCGGGTAAGCCAACAAAGCACCCCAAACTGTAACGCAAGCTGCACTCATATGATCCTGCTTCGCTGGAATCAGAACTTGTTGCTCATCCAATTGAGCATTGTCCTCGTCGTCCAAGAAAATGTCGCTCGCCAGTGATAGAACTGCGTAGACGATGTCGCGAGGCTCTGAGGCTTCAAAACCTAGGAATGTGGATGAGACAAGAACTTCTAGATTCATGAGTCGCTGTTGGATCCTGCCGTTGTCGTCCCTTCGGAAGTAATTACTAGTGACACGAACAAGTGTGTTGGCACCAAGAGTTCTGGGGTCTAAATTCCTGAATTTGATTGCAGGGTCCAGAGCGGCTTTAGGACCTTCAGTTCGTGCAATGATCTCCTTGATTCTGTCGAGCTTCGTCATGAAAAGGGAAACTGCATCAGCAAACTTCGCCCAGGACATCTGCTCCTGCCCCCACCGGACGATTGCTTCTCTTGCCAATGTCAATTCCTGAATGACCCATCGTCGAGTAAACCATTGATGGGCCATTAGGTCAATTACTTGATCCAATTTCCTTCGCGTAGCCGCATCGCAAATTCTCTCTGCGCTAGTGATCTCGTCCAGGTGATGGAGATCCAGGATCTCGTGGAGAAAACGAAAGGTCTCGGCCGCTTTATTCTGGGCTGTTTCATTTTGGGCTGGACCAAGCCACTACATTAATCAGTAGTCAGTGAATGCCTCTTTTTTAAGAATTATGAATGAATGGCCACAACAAACGGGAACTTTTTGCTTCTTGGCTGAAGCTTTGAAATGAAAAGAACACTGGAGTGGAAACATGCCTGAAGTCAGGGGTGGTAGATAAAAATGCTTTTGATCTTACAACACACACGATGCTCGCCTCGCTGTATATCTTGTGCATCTTCAACACCTGTGCGGCTCTCTCCTCCGTCTTGTCTTTGTCCTGATCTATACATAGTGCGTCCACCCAGATGGTTACTTCCTTACCCTCGTCAGATTTATCTCGAAGTTCTTCTAAGGCCGCGGCGAGATTTTCTCGGACATAAATCAGACGCAATTTGTCCTGCACTTCGTTGTCTTCGCAGATCTCGATGGGTGTTCTCGGTGCATCTATTCCCCACAGGTACGATAGAGCCCAGTAGGGTTCCGTCGCTGGGGGAGGGAACGAGATCGTGAGAAGTCGGCACTTGATTTTATTTGTCCTACCCGGAAGAATCTTCAAAATACGTATCTGGGTCTTGGAGTCAATTGGTTTATATTCATAGGTGTTCTCGTAGGCTTCAAGCATCGCCTTTGCAGCCCCGGCACCCTGAACTGGAAGTGGTGTTGACATGGTTGGTACCAAGAATGTAGAACGTAATCTCCGAATGCTTGTAGATTAACTGAGGAACACCTTGCGACAGCGAGGCTCTGAGGAGTTAAGGCTCAGAAGATGGCCTCCCTCGGCCCTAAACCCCCGCCATCAAGTCCCGGATGGGAAAGTGGCGCTGAGACACTGCACCAACCCCGTTCCTCCCAAATGGTGGCTTGAACTCCAGAAACAAACATACATGCATCTTCAGCTGCACGCTGTGTGCTGCCCACAACATGTATTGGTTCTTTGAATTTACCCATCCCGCATCGAGGTGAGCTGACCTGTTCGATAAGCTTCCTGCCGATGCATCCGACCACCAGTCAATGAACACAGAGAGCTCTCTACCACAGAAACATGGCTTCTGGGGAATTTGAAACAGAGTCCAATTTGAACATTCTCATATGGATACAAAGATGAGTAGGAGATCGATATGCGCACTAGTGGCTAGATTCATTGAGTATGTTGCGGGAGACTTAGCTCTCTTGAGGCTCTCATATGGCGTGGTACTGGTGTTGACAACTGACCAATCCCAAAAACAATTGGTAAATGTATCCCGAGTGAATGCGGCTAGTTCCGTTTTCAAGCCGCGCGTTGAAGCTGTTTTTCTTTCCTGCCGTCTCCCGTCTCCCGTCTCCCGTTTGCGTCTTGCCGAGTCCACTTGTGGCCTGAGATGCGAAGCTGGGGTCTTCCAAAGCAAAGAAATGTAGAAGCATTCCATGACTTCTCCAAAATTGCTATATTGACCCTCCACCTCACTGCAATCACCTAAGATTTACCAGTAATTCTTTTTTTGGCACTTGGTCCACCAGCGTAGGTCCGGCTCATTGCCGCTCCTCATTTGCGCATCAAGTTCGCGTAAAGGATCCCGCATATCAAATAATCAGCTCACCTAGCGAGTATGGGGCCAAGTTCCAAGCGGACAAGCCGAAGCCTTCTTCATGGAGCTCAATTGCATGAAGTCAAACATCAATTGCCCGCTCGTGATAAATTTCGCTTGGCTGGTGGCTTAGCGAGGTGGAAAAGGAGGCAAGTTATCAGCGCTTTCTCATCGCATCTTAACTATGCTTCTCCATAAATGGGAGTGTAATTTTCTACGACTTTGAGACAGGCTATAGATATTTGGACACAAAAACGCTCATCTCTCGGGCCTCTGAGCTGCACCTATCGTTGAGGCTGCATCTGTCGAACCAAGCGATAATCGAACTACCTATCTAGGTAAGTACACGCGCACCAGTACCAACGAGAAGTTGCTTGAAGAGCGAGAACTCATCCTCTACTGTAATACAAGAGTTGCAGAGTACAGAGTATTGAGGGATAACGATGACACGTGAACTCTGCACTTGTTAAGGATTCAACATCCAGTCGAATGCTTTGCTCGCTGTATGCTCGGAGGTCTCAAGTTCATAAGTATCTCAAAGTTCATGAGTATCTCAAGTTCATGAGTATCTTAGCTGATCCGAATAGCTGGTCATGATGCCAAAAGGTTTGGAGTCACCTGTATTTCTTTCAGTCGAAAATCGGTTCATTGTTACGTGCAGTCACACTCCCTGGGTATCATAGAGTACCAAAAAAAAAAAGTTCCCGCCCCCGCCCAACTACTCCCCCGAAGCTCTCAGTCCCTCCAGCCACGCTCTAACCTGCGCAGTGTCCCATCTCTGGCTTCGCTCCGGGTCTATCATACACATAATGCCCTCCCGCATTGGGTGGCTGGCGAATTCTTGTGGTACTACTCCATTCTTCAGCGCCGGGATGACGTGCTGACGTTCACTCTCCGAATTGAACTTGTGCACAAGTTCGAAAGCAATTATGCCCAAACTGTATATATCCAGTTTGGTACAAATGGTAGCCGGTGGCTTGAGTGGCAGATACATCGTAGTGCCGGACAGGGCTGGCTCTGTCGCCGAATGCTCTGCGGTGTTGCCGGTCGTTTGCTGCCTGTGACAGATGGCCTTGCGCGGGCTCTCTTCAATTCTCTTCTGATTCTCGTTCGCATCATCAGCCTCTAGCTCATGGATTAGCCCGAAGTCTCCGATCTTGAGACAGATATGTGTTGTTTCGGAAGCAGGGCCCTTGCCGCATTGGCGGCATGAGGTGACATCATAATATTCATTCCTGGGAGGTTCAGACGAATCCAGAATCTCCACAAAAACGTTTGCGGGTTTGAGGTCCCGATGGATGGATTTCTTTCGGTGCACATACTCCAGGCCATCTAACATCTGTAGAAGGATCCGGACCGAAGCATGGATGTGAAAACAATGTCCTTTCTTCACCGACTCTGGTAGGTATTGCTGTACTTCGTCCTCTAAATACTTCAGGTCATCTGGCCACTGAAGTTTTGTTGTTAGTAGAGATATCATAAAGATTCTTGAACATGCAGAGTCGAAAGAAAGGGACAAAATGGGCAAAAGGGACAAGAATGACAAAAGGGAGCCCAGTAGAACCAGCATAGTAAACGAATTCTAGAGGGGCAAACTTACCAGGTATTCCTTCAGGGTCAAGGGGTATGGCCACATCTTAATGAACAGGTGCCAGTTATATTTGACATCATCCGGCTGAACGTAGAAGGACTTTGTGTAACCGACATTGGTTCGAGGTATCTCTTCTGTATCGTCTTCGTCTTCGTCCTCATCTTCATCATCGTTCTCAAAGACAACCAAGTCCTGAATCTCATTGTTGTCCCAACCGGTGTTTGACGTTTCTCTACCAGGGTCAGAGGTCTCAAATTGAATGAAGTTATCGTCTTCCTCCTCTGTTGTAAGACTGTTCTTGCTTTTTTTACGAATTTCTCCCCTGAAGCCAAGTTCCTGGTCAAGCTGGACGTTCTCGATTCCGAATGTGACACTCGAGGGATCAACTCGTCTAATAGAGTTAGCTTAAAAGCATCATTTAAACAACGCGCATGTACACTTACTTTGAAACGCGGCTAGACTCTTCCCCAGAACCTTCGTCAGAATCTTCGCTAGACTTGCCCTTCCATGTAGATGGATGTCGCTCAACCCAGGTGTGGTGATACCTGACGATATTGGGATGATCAAGTCTCGCCAAGTTTTTGACCTCCTTCAGTGCACGCTCGAGCAATTCGGCCTCATTGATCTCATCAGCTCGTTGTGGGGTAATGACAATTCTCTTGATGGCATATTCCGTCTGGTCAATTTTCGATTTAGCTTTATAGACACAACCGAACGCTCCACTTCCAAGCTCGAACTTCCTGAGGGCAAGTCAGCGCATCTCTTTGAAACGGTGAGAACAACTCACTCCTCATACTCGCTACAATAGATGGATACGCCCCACGATGCTTCGTCATATACCTTGGAAATGACTTGAGCGGAGGTCAGCTGGGCCTGCTTACCAATTTGCTTCGCAATGGCTGCGTAAGGCACAAGTGTTCCTGAAGACGCTTCGAGGGAATCAGAGAAGTTCGTGTTTGATAGAAACGTGGTAGCCCCTATGATTGCTCGTTGTTGATTCTCCGAAATGTTAGGTCTATGATGTCGCGTTGCAAGGTTGTGAAGAAGATTGTCAAACGTATTCTGGTAGTCGCGAATTTTTCCGAGTTCAACGCCAGCGAGATGTCGGGGTATCACTCCAGCCCTGACTAGCTCTGCTTTCATCTGAGTAAATATATATAGAGCAAGACTGCATACTTCCGGGTGGTCTTCAGCCAAGTGGTCTTCAAGTTTGCGTTCTGCATTGAGAGTTTTTGCGGCTTGTGTTCTACAGCGTCCCTCGATCAGAGAAAGGTGAAAAAGACCTGCACTTTGATAGGGTTGCAAGTTCGACAGTGTCGGTGTCCCTTTCGTCTGCACAACCGCTTCCACATCTGAATTCTGAAGACGGATTTCTTGATCCTCCGTCCATTCTTCTGTCCGCTCATATTCTTCATCCGCAGAAGCACCTCGGGTCTTGTCTTGAACACTCCCACTCCTTGAGTCCTTGGTCGAGTCTTCCGAAGAAGCCCAGAATCTGGACGAAGACATGATTTTCAGAAATGAGAAGAGAAAGTTGAGACGTCTATAGAAAGTAGCAACCCGTGATGACTCTTCTGAGTTTTCACGTGACACTGAGTTGTGCTTATGGCGGAGTTGCTATTGAAGCTTCCCCTTTATATCCAGGTATTGGTACTCAGGTCAGAGTGTCCTCTTCCGCAATTGACATACTGACAAGCTTGTCAAGTGAAGGGCGGAAGTAGTTGAAAGGGCTCTCTTTCTTCAGGACATGCAGTGCACGTTGAGGTCCAACAATAGCGCAGCGCACAGACCACTGGAGACTAGGCTGCAGCCCTGTCCAACAACTCCTTTACACGCGATTCACTCTGTGAAGTACAACTTGAGATTCTCAGAAAACTGAGATTTTCAGGAACTAGAGATACTCGGAAATTTGAGATACTCAAAACGTGAGATGCTCAAAGCGATAGGAGCGCGTTCTCCACTGATTGTTTTCGTAATTCCCTCATCGAAATCGAGATTGGTGCTGGCGAGTACCTGTTGCTTCTTCTGAATTCTCTCAGCAGGAAGGCGCGGCGTTCATGAGTCGTCGTCTCCAAATCGCACTTTGAAGTTGCCCACCGCTCCGTACTTGGAAAGTGCCCAGTCTGGACGGCCTGGATCTTTTCTTGGAAGGTCACTGATGACACGTCTTGAAACGTGCAGGTGGTCGAGGAAGGTGTTTTAGTGGCTCGAGCCTTCAGATTTGTCTCGTGGGCATTCTAGAAGATTCGCTGTAGGGGCTCCTTCTGACTTTTCTGTCTCGAAGTTGTACATCGGTCACGATGGGGAGGAAGCTTCCGTGGCTGCAGGCCAATGGCGCAAATGTGAAAGCGAAGAGGCCTGCTCCATCGTTAAATCCCGCAACAAAAAGACAGAGGGTGGAGAAGTCTGCTTCTGATGAAGATGTGAAGGAGGAGGATGGCCCAAGATCGTCAAGGAGAAGAAAGGCAAGTTTTGATGACGATGAGGAGGAGGTGGATGATGATCTCCCCAGATCATCAAACAGAGAAAAGGGCGGCGTGCGTGGTAGGTAACAGACCATGCCATTTAATCTTTCCGAATTCAGACTTACTCAGAGCAGTTCCTTCATCGTCTCCAGCTTGGGAACCTCTGGAAGAAAGGTAAGTGAGATTTCGGTCTGCTTGATGCCGGCTAACATGGTCAATAGCTTTATGGATGAAGGTCTAGAGAATGACGACAAGTACCGCATGGTAGAAGATGAGTTTCTCACCGTGGCAAAGCGGTTCACTGTTCATCTCCATGCTGCAGAGTATAAAAGGCTCCAGAAGCAAGTGAGGAATCGGAATGCAGATACAATCAACTCAATTTCTCGGCCTGTGACAGGTAAAATGCCTGATCACACGAAACGTAAAGTCGAAGCTGTTGCACGGGCTAAAGCTCAAAGAGCGGCTCTTGAAAATCTCTCGACTAGAAAAGCCGATGGAGATGTTGACGAGAGCGACGATGAAGAGCTGCCTTACGTTGGGACATCGTTGCATGGGCTTGTAAGCATAAACGGTTCTTTGATTCTGCACTCCCCTATCTCAACTTGTTTCACTCCCTGTGCTCCGTTTGCTCCAAAATGCGACCAAACGAGCAATTTTTACTGCTTTTACTCCTGAGACTTTCTAGAAGAGGCAATCACTGACTTCCCGTTTATCTAGATGGATAGTCCTCGTAAGAAAGCGGCTTCCCTGGGGAGTATGGGCAAGACCGTCCCGACACGAGCTGCTGCTGGTTTTAAACAACCTGCTACTCAGTTGAAGTCGGGTCAAAAGCCCAAACTCGAGTCTTCACAGTCGAAGACCACTATGCAAATTCGAGGAAAAGAGAGCAGTTACGACAGTTCCACCGAGTTATCAGATGACGATGATGATCTAGATGCCGCACGGCGACCACCAAGCTTTACTGTCCCGGATCAAAGACAACCTACTACTCAGAGGTTTGGTCCGAACTCGTCCATGTTTAAGTCTAGAGTTCCTCAGACAGAGAAATCTTTCCCGGAGTCAAGCAGAGAGGATCCGTCTCTTGTGAAAACACAACCTATGAGCGAATTCTCTTCGGTACGAGACACCGTGACCATAACGGGTGCTAGTGACTCCCCTAACCCTACTCCGCGTCTTTCTCGCTTGGAGAAAACTCGACGGAGAAGAGCCAAAGAAGAGAAAATAAAGAAGAAAGAGGAAGCAGAGGAAAGCGTTGGCGTTATCCCTACCTTCCTTTGAAATGACGTGTGAAATGTTGTCAAAGTCATAAGGGGCAGCTTCAGGATTGCCGGAATGTTTAATTACTGCTATCCGAGCCACATGCGTCCAGATCAGGCCTTATACGGTGTCTGAAATGGCGCTTCAGCTTGCGGTGTAATGCGAGCCAAATGCTGGGACACAGTCAGCATGAATTTCCAATGGAGGGAATGCAGGATTCGAAATATGTCTCTGAAACTGGACACTGAGAACCACTCACCCTTCTTTGACCGCTCTTCCAATCAACAAGTGCAGAATGCAGAGTTACACGATTATCCCAAACTACAACAGTCTTCTCCGCCCACTTCACTCGAGCCTGGAAATCAGCACCATAAGCGATATGGTCATACAGGAATTTCTGGACCATGTCAGCGAAGAGGTTCCAAGACACTTTCGGGAGCTTGCATACAAGCAATACATCGCTTTCCTCCTGCTTATATCCGACGATATTTCGTGTGACTGAAATCATGTCAAATAGTGTTCAAGTCATGGGTAACATCAGAACTTACACTGTGGATTTACATACAACGCCTTCTCTCCGGTCACTGGGTGTATTCTGACAATAGGGTGTTCGCTGATCACTGGTTCTCTTCGGACGGCACCATTCTTTGCCTTGGAGGCAGTGACTTGCTCAATACCGGAATGAGTGGCTTTCAGACCATGAAGCCTCTCTTTGAAACCCTCGCTGAGTCGATTGTAGGCCTCGACTTGGTTTGCGAAGAGTGTGTCACCGCCTGTTTCTGGCTTATCGAGAATGTACAGAAATGTGGTTCCAGGAGGTTGCTTCTCATAGCTCACATCACTGTGCCAGGCTACAGAGCTGGTTCTAGTCTCGAAGAAGGACTCGGCAGTCTTGTCTCCCGCACCTCTGTGCACAAGATGGACTTCTGGGAATCCTTCAGGAGCACCAGATGTTGGATGAATATGGAGACGGCCGAAGTATCGACCAAAATCAAGTGCATCCCCGATAGGCAAATCGGCAAAGTCTTGGTCACGAAAGGCCACAACTTTCCTCTCAGCGACGAACCGAGCCAGCTGGTCCTTGCCTGCCGAAGTCAATTTGCTGAGTTGTACGCCGGTCACCTCAGTGCCAATTGTCGGAGTAAGGTCATTGGCTGTAACCCCCTCTGCAAGCAACTCGGGATAGTCGTTGTCTGCATCTAAACCGGGATCTCGATGCTCAAATGGTTGGAGGGGGGGATATGTCTCATTGCCCCATGTCGGGAGGTAGTTGCGGTACTGGCCATCTTGGTCAGCCTTGACTGGACATGATGGGAAAACCTACCTTCGCAGCTTTGACATCATCTTTTCCCTCTTCTTCTATTTCTTTCTCATATCCGATCGGTGCAAGCTCTTTGTAAGGCCCAGTGTTACTGGTCAGCTTGACCGTTGAAGAGTCAGCGAGACGAGATGGGAGAGTAACGGTCTCTGTAGCAGATGGAGCCATATTATCAGGTTCAGCAGGATACCCTGGATTTTTGATTGCAGCGATGAAGTTATTGTTAGGAGTATTTATACTTCTGAAAACTCTCAAGAACCGGGATAGCATTGCGTAAGCGCAAGTGAGAAGCACTTGCTTCTGACTGGATAATCCTTTCATTCCACTCAGTGGAATTTCATTGGCGGGCCTTCGGGCAACCCCAAGCATTGTTTGTCGATAGTAGTCCAGAGATAAATGAGAGCTTGAGAAACGCAATATCCTTGCATGAGCACTCCATCCGATCATCCAACCTTACTTTGAACTCTGTAGGTCATTGGTCAAGAAGTCCATGTAAGAATGGTGCAATCGAACTTTGAGATTACGAATGGAGCGGGGATGTAAATAACGGACAACAATGCCTCTGTATGTCTCGGCAATCTAAAGATCATACAGTCATGAACATATATCTCCCATAACCCAGTGTCATCGCTTGAGACCCGCCCAAAGGAGTTGAAATGAGCAGCGCGTGATACAACACGTGACCATCTTGCAAAGACCTTGGTGATAGACACGGGATCTCCAGCAACTTGAAATAAAATACTGGAATCGAAAAGAAAACTGGAAAATGTTGGTTTCTGGCAAGTTCTTTAGGAAATTCATCGTCGACATACCTCTGTCTGGTGGCGATGCTTTCTCAGCAGCCTTCTCGCTAAGCATTGACCAGCAGCCTCGTTCATTTGAACCCCGCGATATTTCTGAGTGAACTTTTTTCTTATCGACCCCACGCAAGACAGAATCGACAATAACGCCGCAAACATGTCTGCTATGGACCTTGATGCTCCTGTGTCTATTGCGTCTCAGCATAGAGAGCAGCAGACGAGTGCAACGTAAGTCAAATTCCAACTTTCCTTTGGGTTGAACTCACAAATCCAGGATTCTGTGCTGCAATTGTGGCGCTGCAATCGACGGCACGACCTCCGCAGGTGCGCTCTGCTATGACTGTGTGAAGCTCACGATCGATGTATCCCAAGGAATCCAGCGTGAGGCGACTCTGCACTTCTGCAGAGATTGCGATCGATGGTTGCTTCCACCCTCGACGTGGATTGTCGCCGCTCCCGAATCTCGAGAATTACTCGCCCTTTGCCTGAAGAAATTGCGAGGTCTGCACAAAGTCCGGATTATCGACGCAAGCTTTATATGGACGGAGCCCCACTCTCGCAGAGTCAAGGTCAAGCTTACGATCCAGGATTCGGTGTCTGAAGGTGTTGTTCTGCAACAGGCGTTCGAGGTGGAATATGTGGTGGCATACCAGCAATGTCCCGACTGTGCGAAATCATATACCGCGAATACTTGGAGAGCATGTGTGCAAGTTCGACAGAAGGTCCCACACAAGAGAACTTTCCTCTACCTGGAACAACTTATTCTCAAGCATGGCGCGCATAAGGATACAATCAATATCAAGGAAGTGAAGGATGGATTGGACTTTTATTACTCTGCAAGGAACCAGGCCGAGAAATTTGTCGACTTCCTCAACTCCGTTGCCCCTGTTCGAACCAAGAAATCTCAAGAGCTCATTTCCATGGATATTCATACATCTACGAAGTCCTACAAATTCTCATACTCCGTCGAGCTGGTACCAATATGCAAGGACGATTTAGTGGCAATACCCATAAAGTTAGCAAAGCAGATTGGCAATATTTCTCCTCTCGCGTTATGTTACAAGGTTGGTACCTCAGTCAATATCCTCGATCCAAGTACTCTCCAGACTGCCGATATCAGTACCCCTATCTACTGGCGAGCCCCTTTCACCTCACTCGCGGATGTGCAAGAACTGGTTGAGTTTATCGTTATGGACATCGAGCCTATTGGTGCACAGAAGGGCAAGTGGCTTCTTGCAGAGGCTACCGTTGCTCGTGCTTCGGACCTGGGATCAAATGATAAAACTTACTATACTCGGACACATCTCGGAAACGTCCTACATCCTGGAGATTCCGTCATGGGCTATATGTTGACGGGCACAAACTTCAACAGCCCCCAGTTTGATGCTTTAGAAGAGTCAAACAGCTACGCCTCACAAATACCTGACGTCATGCTTATCAAGAAGTTCTACGCAAGAAAGAAGAAGGCCAAGAACCGGAACTGGCGCCTCAAGCGTATGAACAAGGATGAGGGTGATTTGTTGCCCAAGAAAGCCGACCAAGAGAAGATGGATAGAGATTACGAGATGTTCTTGCGGGACGTGGAAGAAGACCAGGAGTTCCGACAGACAATGGCATTATATAAGGCAGAGCAGGAGAAGAGGGATGCCGAAGCTATGAGCGTCGTCGAAACAGACGATGGAGAGGACGAGACGCCACATATCAACATAGAGGAATTGCTTGATGAATTCGATGAGCTTACTGTTCACGATGAAGAGTAATGATGACACATATTGATCTTGATTGGCGTTGGGTAGGAGGGGTGTTTGGGACATGTGTGGCGCATCTGGGCGAGGATAACTGGGCTGGTTTAGCTGAGATCGCCAAATTCAAGCATACGCATATTCTTTCGCAACGTGAACCCTTTCTGTTTGAAGGACCTCCGGATGCTTTCTCCAACCTCGACGTTGTGCAGGAGAGAACTGAAGCCCCTTAAGCTCCGTTCCGCAACCAGCGGGGCAATTGCGAGCAGAAGCGCCGCAATGGTGGGGCAACTTGCTGGAACTCTCTTTCCTCCAACACCCCCCGGGTGCCCCCCAGCACTTGTTGCGATGCGGTCTACAGAGCTCGCCAGACTCAGCAAGTCAAGTGAATCAGGCGTTCCGCCCCAGTATGCCTTGTCGCGTATTCGGGTACGAGAGTTCAACGTTCACAAGGTATGACAGTGATACTGAGAACGGGAGCAGCGAAGTTTATCTCCCGTCTCCGGTCTTCTAGCCCGGTGAGAGGGAAGTGATCCCAGGAGGTGGAGGGATTATAGAGTTCAAACTCAATCGAGACTAGATCTTGCAAGGCTACTCTCGGCCAGAGTCCATCTCGTCGGCAGAACCTCCACTATTTCTGTCGGACCTTTATTAAGCTTTCCCCGAGTATTCCATCTTGATTACTTTACCAAATGTCAACCCATGTTTATAACGGTTGATGTATTCAACATGACGGCAAGTGCCAGTCCTCCAGTCTGAGCAGAGACAAGCAGAGCTTATGATGCTTTAGGATTCGGCCAAATCCCAAGGCCACGGGTTCGCAAGCTCTGCCTTTCCCAACGCTTGAAGTAGAACTCTCAACGAGATCTCTCATAGCTCTGGTAACGTGTGAAAGGTACTAAGTGAAGCAACTGAACAGCAAGCGAACGCATGTTTTCCCCTCGAGCTGAGCCTCAGTTGAGCAAGATTTTACCCTTACTGTACAATCAAAGCAGTCTTACCTTATGTTGTCAACGCACTTCTTCCTGCAGCAATGCAGATCATAGAATTGCCCCGCCATGAGGGTTCATTGGTCGGGGAAAATTCCTACATCTATAAGCTTCCGTCTACTGTTGTCAGCGGCTTTCAAAAGTCTCGTTTTCGCAGCATACGTTTCTGGCACCTCTTGTAATCCCCAGTTTAGCACTTCACCTTGCCACATTTCTCTCTCCTCACCTTCTTTATGAATTGGTAGGCTCAGCTTCGGATCAAGTCCCGGATACTGAGTGAAGTTGGGATCACCATGGCGCGCACGGACGAGGTGTTCTTCCCGTCTCTCTCCATCCGGTCGCATTTACGAAGGTTCATGTACTTGTACAAGCGGCCCGATGACCAACATTTTATTCGTGTGCTTTGATAGTGACTGTTACTTTAGCATATGCGCCCAAGAAAGTTTAAGAAATCCAGAATATGGTGCCGAAGGCTAAGCCCAGAATGATGGTATTCTCTGCATGTGTATATCAGCACGCACAAGCTCGTTGCTGTCTGCATGGCCTTTCGATTTACGAGCTTTGTCCTTCGGGTGATATCAAGACTCTGGGCAGCCAAAACCATGTGGCTCGATGACTGGGTATTGACTGTAGGCATGGTAGGTCTCAAATGGCTCCCTTTTTTTTTTTGATATAGTCAAGAGCTGATCATCGCCAGATTCCTACTGTCAGGGCGGATATCCTGGTATCCTTATGTGAGGTTGAGCTGCAAGTTACTTTCGAGCGCTCGAATATCTGACGTGTTGCAGCTGTCTCTGCAGGAATGGGACTTCACCTCTGGGAGTTTAAACTAGACGACGTTCAAAAACTCCTTGGCTTTTGTAAGTATTTTTAGTATTCTTCTTTGGTCAAGAACTGGTAATGCATAGTTCTTGGCCCAGAGACTTTGTACGTATTAATCGTCATCTTCATCAAGTCTTCACCCGTCTGTTTCTTCATTCGCACATTCCCTGGCTGCCGGTTTCAGCTTGTGGCAAAATGTTTCCTAGTTTATATCATGCTTAACGGGTTTATATTTAGTTTCCTGGTCTTCTTCCAATGCAGTCCTGTCAGTTTCACTTGGGATAAAGCCAGCAATGGAAGATGCCTTGACATCAATAGGTCGCATATGCTGGAGCGGCTGCCGCAGCGCTTCAGGATGTCATTACGCTCCTGCTTCTGTTAAGAACTTCGAAAGCTGCAGCTGAATGTTGGAAAGAAGATTGGAGTATGTCTGATGATGGCTGTTGGGAGCTGGTAAGTACAGGTTTTGCCGACCTTTGGGTGATGCTAACTTCATCTTCGTAGCGGAATTATTGCTTCGCTTATTCGCCTGGAAGCTTTGGGGGGGTTTGGCAACGATATCAACAATAATCCTGACCATTCTTGTAATGTATCCCCAGTTTGACATATTTATGGCTCTGCTGACTTAAAATGGGGTCTAATGTTGACATCACCATCTGATCCGAAATCGAAGTCTCCGCCATGATAGTCTGCGCTTGCCTCCCATCATTAGGACTGCTTGTCTTAAGGCTCTTCTGCGTTTCTTCAGACACTTTAAGCAAGACCACAGGCGTCATACCAACCTCCGTTCGGTTGACAAGCTCTAAGAAGACTCGTCTCTACCTGAGACGGAGAAGGCATCTCCCACATCGACTACCGCCACAGCTACGACTCAGGCCTCCCCTCCTTCTCGGCGTTCTGTCTTAGCAATGCCTAAGTATTTGAAAGAAGCAATGAAATGGAACACGACGCCCATCAGTAGTGCAAACCTTCGTTCTTAGCTCTCGAGAATATACATAGTCTTTCACTCCTGCGTCTCGATCACGGTACTCCCTGTCAATGCCGCGCATTTTCAAAGCATAATCATGGACCCCTATACCTACCCCCCCCCCCTTCGATCTCACGCTCACAATTTCGGAGATTCAATGCATGCCATTTTCAACAAAGTTCAAGCTGCGATCCCATACCGGGGGAGTTTAGAGAGGACAACCGAACACACAATGTTACCACTCCCATGTCAACGCCCACAATATGTCCATCAAATCAAGTCGTCCGGGCAGGAGCATCAAGCGCTGAATCGAACAGCAGTGACGAGGTAGGGCTAGTGACGTTCTCCGAGTAGGGGAGATAGTACTCAGCCATTCATCTCCCGACCGTTCGTCGACGTCCTGCATTCGTCCAGAGCAAGAGCAGTGATACGGTTGATGAGGAGACCGCTGAAGATGTTTCTGCGGAGGCGACTGGGAAAGCTGCTGAGGATGTTTCCGAGGATAAATCATGAGTGGCGCCAAGCTCAAATAGAAGATAAAGAATAGAGGTCACATTCGGAACTCCGAAGTTGTCATTGTACTACAGTAAAGTGATATTGTAAAATCTCACATACTCACCTGAGATCCTTTTACTTGGCGATCTTCGGACCCAACCGCGGCTCCTGCTTTAATCTTGCCATTTTACCGATCATAACCTTTTTTGTTCACTGGAACTCTCCCAAATCTTGCTTGACCTGCGCCTTATCTATCTCCAACTCCCTATTGCCCTCTTCCGGCTTTTGTCCACCATCCATGACGTGTCTAACCACTCTCGCCATTCTCACAACGCCTTCCTCCAGGTCCTTCTCTTCTTCCCATGAGAAGCAAAGCCGAATTGAGTTCTCAAATTTAATGCTCTCATCGCCTTCAACTTCGAAAATATGTCCGGGGGCTAGAATCAAATTCTCTTCTTTTTTCGCCTTCTCCGCCACTGCCTCAGCACTAACGGTTTTCGGCAGCTCCACCCAGAGGAAATAGCCACCGAAGAGATCCTTGCCTTCCACACTGCCTTCATTGACTGTGACGCCTAGAGGGAGTAAGTGTTTCCGGATAGCGCTCATCATTATATCGTATCTCCTCTTATACGTGGGGTTCAGAACATCTTTGATGTGTCGTTCCAGCTGTCCATTTTTGAGCAGCTCCGTCATCATTGTAGCAACTAATTGACTCGGCGCTCCTCCTGACCTCGAAGATCCACATTGTGACAATCCATACGCGAATTTTGGTGTTCCTTCAGCCCAGCCGGTCCTACACCCCGGTCCAGCGATCTTCGAGAATGAAGCATTGGATACTGCGTTTCCGAAACTGTCCGGTCCAGGGACTGGCTCTAATGCTCGATCAATATCGACAAGACGTGGTAACGTTGTCTTCGAGAGCGTGGAGACGTCCGTCTTGGAAGAGGTTGGCCATTGTAGGCAATCGTATACATCATCTGTAACGATCAATGCGTCGTATTTGCGTGCTAATTGGACGAGCTTTTTGCGGCAGGCAAGCGTCATAGTCTTCCCGGACGGATTGGAAAACGTGGGTACACAATAGATGATATGTGGATAGATCTTCTGATACGGTCTTAGACGCTTGACTGGCTGCTTTCAAGTCAGCATTTGGATCCTTTCCTGCTTCAACCCATTGTTAAGCTCACAGTCTTAATACCAAAATGGGAGTGAAGCACGTGATGAAGCACCGAGAAGGTCTCCACCAAGAGTCCCAACTGCATAAGGAACGTAAAGAACTCCAAGAACTTACCTCATTCCTCCCAATCTTGCCATCGCATTCCCTCAACATCCTCTCCAACCCCACCAAATCCACACCTTCACTCCCCTCTCCCACAGCTCTAACCCTCACCCCAACATCCGAGAAAATTCTCTCCGCCATAAAATAGCACGGTGCCACCATCCACACCCGCGTCTTCAGCGGATCAGCAAACACTTGCAGGATGCAGGCCAAGTTCTGTGATGCCCCGCCCGAGATGCATATCCTGTCAGCGTTTTGCTCCGCGCCGTAGAATCTTTGCATCCATTTAGCTATCTCTTCTCGGAGAGGCTGGTACCCTGGATCCGGACCATAGAGCAGGCCTGGAACAGAGACAGATGGGTCAGAGAGCGCAGCGGAGGACGCCGCGGCGATGGCGGAAGTGGGGAGGAGACTCGGATTTGGCCATCCGCGTAATAGATTAATAAAGCCTGCTGGTGCAGCGGAGGCGGACATCTTGGGAGGAGATGGGTCTGAGAATAAGACTCGTGAGAGTCGTTTGAATGTTGGAAACATGGGTGCGAAATTGATGCTACATTTGAGTGTATATAGAGTTTAAAGAAGTGCTTTGGAGAATGGGGAAGGTGGAACCGGTTGATTGGTCGTCGTTTCTCGACTTACTTCCTAGGGGTAAGATTTGCACCACCAAATTGGTCATCACTTACAGTATGAGTGAAGGCATCATTGACTGCATTGTCAAGACCTGCAGTATTTCTATACACAGTGTATATCAAAGGTAAAAGATGATTCACAACATCACATTCATTACGAGGAGAGCATTTGGTAATTTTTGAAATCTTTATTCGTAGGTTCAGTGGCCCTCGTTCTTGACGGCATAGTGCGATTGGTGTACAGCCACAAGCAAGATGTGCAAAGACCATGTTGATTCCTTCAAAGGATATCAAGTCATTAGTCAAAAGTCCTCCTGTATCGAGCTGTCAAGCCATGCAGCCGTGGTCTGCGTCAATAAATTTGCGCCCCCACGTCATAAAAGCAAGCCTTCATATCATGAAGCCAGCCGACAACTTCGCGCGCACAATGTACACGCTGTATGCAAATTGCAACAGCAGAAGACTCAAACATTCGCTCATAAGGTCCAGTTACAAGGGTAAGGTGTGAAAAGTGGGGTTCGTGTCGAAAAGAAAGTATTACAGCGAAAGGTCCATGTAACCCTCCGCGTTTGAAGGCCGAGAACCCTCTCTCTGTTCTTTCCATCATGTATATACTTGCTCAAGTCTGAAGGGGTGTCGAGACATGGCGGGTCCAATTCTGTCCATAACCTCGGCCTCGACCACGTCCTCCAGAATTCGGGCTTGAAGAAGCTGATGCATTATCAGCACCAGAAGATGGGTAGCCGCCTGTAGCATTCGACGCATCTCGAGCTCTGCCACCTCTAGGGTGAGAAGAAGACGACTGTCTTGAAGCTCCACCACGACCACCGCCTCGTCTGGGGTTGCTCTTGACTCGAGCTGCTGGTACGGGAATACTGACAGTCGTTGCCTTCTCCCATCCAGGAGCCTTGATCGCGATGATGATGATGTTGTTTGTAATTTGCTGAGGGAAGTGAATGGTCTCGGAGCTCGTAGCATCGTTGACGACAAACTTTCGGGGCAGGGACTTGGGTTGAGTAGGAGCCGGAGTCCAAGCCGCTGAAGGTGCCAAGTGGGGAACCTTGATGACAGGAAGAGAGCCCATCTCTTGTTCTTCGAAACATTCTTCAGCTGCTGGCTTTGTGTCCACCGACCCATCATCTGTTGCTGGGTATCCAGGAAGAGACACTGTGGCCGAGAAGTGATGACTTGGGAGCTCAAGGGCACTCTTACTAGCAGAGTCCACCGCGAGAGCGTGTGACTTGGGAGGAGAGTTCTTGCGGCCAATCAAAGAATTGATCTTGTCCTGCCAGTTGTTTGGAGGAGTAGGATCTTGACGACGAACATCCTGATAGGCGTGGATATGTTCCTGATGGCCTCCGGGTGCTGAGTTGTGATGAATATGGGGGACTGCAGGTGTGTGGACTGCGGCCGCAAAGGACGAGGGCTTAGGAGGACCAATGGGGGCAAGAACAGGTGCTGGAGGCAACTTAACCACAATAACGGGTGCAGGACGAGGCAGGGAGACGTGAGGTTTTGCGGTATTACCATCATAGGCTGGATGACCCTCCATAGTGGGAGGTGGTGGTGACGGAGAGCCTGGTCGCTCAAAGGTCATACTCTGCTCCTCCAAACGGACATCACGATTATTCGGGAAGAATCTGGAGCCACGAACAGGTGGCGATGCGTTTATATTCGTGGCAGTTGATCTCCAGGCATCATTGAAAGGTGGTGGTTGACTACCAAGAGAATCGATGTGGTGACGGCGAGAGTTATCCTGTTCTTCAAACATGCTTCGAGCAATGCCTTCCTCTTGTCCGTTCTCCGACTGGCCATTCCAAGATTGAGATGGGTCAAGAACATTTGTGATGTTTGCTTGCACCTTGCTTCGACTGCCGTCGTCATTGAGATTGACTTTGCGCCATGTGTCCTCAATAACTGGTCCCGGTGGAGTTTCCAGCAGTCCCTTCTCCACGAGTTCACGTCTGCGCGCAATCTCAAGCTGATTTTGCTGGGCGGTGATTCTATCCTCTTGTGCCAACCGCTCTGGCAGTGTTCCCCATCCAGAGTTAGCAACTGCAGCGCGATTTGCGTCTCTCACCGGATCTGGACGCGACATTGGTTGCTGTCTGTTTGGTGGACCAATGGGTGCTGGCCGAGTGCTGTACTGGTCGCGACCTCGCCCCTGCTGATACTGAGATCCGCCACGGTTTGTGTTAGGTGGCCCGATAGGACCTGGGTGGGATGGATGATGCATATCTGGGAGTCTGCTCAGTTCAGGATTGAATGTACCGTTTCCAAGAGTGCGATCGTTGGTGGGAGGCCCCCAAACGTTCCGGGAACCAGATTGCTGTGCTGGCGCAGGAGCCCAAGGCTTGAATCTATCAGTAGATGCAGCTGAATTGCTTTGCCATGATGGCTGCGAAGATCGATTGTCTTGAGATCCTTGATAAGAGTTTGATGAAGGTGGTTCTTGATGAATACCATTTGGAAGATCACTTTGCGAATTTTGCTTTGGCGGCCTGTTGGCTAGCTTGCTCTCTTCGACATCTGCTGCTGCATCAGTTTGACCGACCAGATCCACCTTCGATTCGTTGACTTCAGCTGCCGCATTTGGTCGAGCAGGAAGCGAATCAGCTTCACGAGTCTGAATTTGTGTGGGAATAGACCTCTCCTCTGGAGTGTCCTTCTTCTTCTTAGTCTCTGGGGGAGGACCCATGGCTTCAAGCTTGATACGGATTCGCTCCTTCCTCGCCGCCTCTTCACGTGCTTCTTCCTCTTGTCTTCGCTTGATGGCGAGCTCGCGGGCCTGTCTCATAAGCTTCTTCTGATCCTCGAGGACTTCATCGGATACAATTCCCAGCTGACCTTGATTATCAGTGGACGCTGACATCGGTGGAACTGTTTGACCATGGATCGATTGTGGTGACGGATGGCTGACCACAGGTGATGCACGTGATTGCCATTGTTGATTTTGGTAGCCACGTTGGCTTTGATATTGGCCCGACGGCGAGAAGTTTCGGGGTGAGGAAGGCGAGTCGCTCACAGCTGCTAGTGATCCTCTTCGAACATTAAGCATGTCGTGAGGCGGAGGCATATCGCGACCTCTGCTCATTCGTCTGACGAGGTTTCCACTTCCACCACTCACATTGGAAGAAGTCCTACGTCGACCAAACGCACCATCGTGACCACTAGCCCGATGAGTCTGGAAAGCAGGTGATGGCTCTGCAGGGCCATCTTGCGGTGAAGGTCGTTGAAGTACCGCAGGTTGATGACCACGTGCATCATTACGCACTGATCCTCTGCGGTTGTCGTTGACTGGCTCATATCTGCCAGATTGCGAGTTATATAACTCTCTACTAGTGTTCGTGCCCTCTCTCCATGATCGGCTGAAATCATCAGCAGCAATCTCCTTTGCAGGTGGCGGTGGCATTCCATGGAAACCATGTGGATCTTTTTGACCGAACCGGCTCTGTTGGGGTTGGTTTTGTGGTACATCGATTGCGATGGGTGCTACCTTATCCACAGGTGGGAGGGCAGCCCAGGGTGACTTGATTGGGGTCGGCGGTCCAGGAGGCTTCGCAACCAAGGTTGGTTTCTCACTAGCTCCCTTCAATATCAGACCAGCTCTCCCAGATCCAAATCCACTCGGCTTCACTGTTGGTGAAGCGGATGCCTGCGTCGGTGCCGGGGATTTTGGCTTTGCTGCTTCGACTGCCTTGACATCCTTTAGAGGAGCGGGGGTGGGTTCAGGAGCTGGTGGGGGTGCTTCATCGGCTTGTGGCAAGGTAATCTTCGTACCGTCGGTCCATTCGATTGTCTCCGGAGCCCAATCATCATCGTCATCGTCAATGTCTGCCCAGTTCGCCTGCTTTCCCGGGTCATCAGGCTGAAGTCTCGTAGCTAGATGAATACCATAACGCTGCTTCAACTCGTCGTCAGTGAAACGCTTAGGCTCCGCTGGCGGAGCAGCTGTTGGCGAGTTAGCCTGTCTGTCCATTTAGATATTCTTGCGGCCAGAGAGTTTGCGACTATCGCTGCGGAAAAGATCCTCAGGAGATCAATGACTAAATTAGACCTGAGGATCTGGAGCACGAGAGACATTTACAGACTTTCTGGCGGCACGAGTTTTGAAAAGGCGGCTTACGTCTGTTCTTGTTCCACACACCACTCACCGCGTCTGCAGCTGTCTTGGTACCATTTCCTGCTGCCGCGCCGGCTCTAGGAGTCGATTGAAGTCCACTGCCAGATTTAGCAACCAACCGAGGCCTGGTTCCCGCAGTGGAAGAGGTGGAGGGAGTTGTTTGGGCAGGTAAGCCTGGAGCTTTGTCGCCGAGCTTCGACGGTGCCGCGGGGGCTGTGGAGCCTTTGGCAAGGAACGTCTTATTGACAGACACAGGCTTGAAGGCCTTCTTCACGGTCGTGGATATGTTTCGTGCGTGAGAATTTTTTGTACCCTTGGTTTCAGTGTCCGATCCACTAACGCTGACATCTGCCGAGTTGACAAGACTGGTGGTATCAGCATTTTCTGGATGAAAATGATCTACCGACTTCACCTCCTCCGCCTCGGACCCTTCCTTTGTATCGGCAAGTTTGGCCTCCTCGAGCTTGACATCCTCTGGTTTGGTCTCCTCTAACTTGTCTTCTGCTGGGTTGTCTTCTTTCTTGGGATCGCCGTTTACGATAGGTTCGTTGAAAGTGACATCTTGGGTCGGGGCTTTGGTGGTGTTCTGGTCGCAAATCAGCAAAGCAGGCGAAGACGGTAGACTTGGACGTACCGGCTCAGGTGATATAGTCGTCGCAAGGGTCTCAGAGTTGGCCTCAGTTGCCATCATACGTATGGGTTCGAGGAGCTGCTGCGCGCATGCGTTGACCCGTCTTCGTGAGCGCGATCTGGACGTGCCCGCGCCGGGGGGTATCAAGAGAGAAGAGAATGGAGGTCGCTGTATGATTATCGCGACAGAACTATGGGAAACTCGTAACTCCTCGATGTCTGACGTGGGGGAGAAATTTTGATTTCGTGATGTTCGAGGGTTCGTTGACTTCGATCTTGAGCCGAACGAAGAGACGCAATTAGGCTTAGCGTGCTAGTGCTAAGGCCAGCTCGGGAACAATAGACGTCACCTGAGTTTTCTCTAGGAGATATCCAAAATTGAGAGATTTCTACACAATAATCTACAATCTATCTAGCGCTATCTTCAATATTTATCCGACTTGAAAGTTTTGTAGACATGCTTATTAAATATGGCAATTCCGACAAGTCCAGTAGCTCAGTAGCTCATCTGCCCAGTGCACAGGAGTCATCCGCTGATGGCTCCACAGTGTTCACCTAGAGTTTTGCGTATATGTTCATTACCATAACTTCATCGTATTTCAGGGTGTCGTTTTACTGCTGTATTTGGAATTGACAGCCCTGAAGCCAAAAGAGACGTGAATTTCAATGGACAATGCCACAAAATGTCCCTTCTAGATAAAGATACCTGTTCCCCCCCATCTTGCAATCCCTTGACCACGAAAATGCTTCATCTGCAAAGTATTAACACAGCAAGATAAAGGTGTAACCGGCACCGTTGATTGCCGACCGAGGGGAATCATGACCGCTGGTAGTATGTAGGCTACGAGATATGGTAAAGATTACAGTCGGCGGCATATCCTCAACTCAACACATAAGTTTTTTCAAAGTTCAGACACTCTCGAACTTAACAAGGTCTTTGGCATAGAAGAAGATAATCTACGGCTCTAACCTAAATAGAAAGTAACCTGCCATCCCCAACTTCTCCAACTCAAATCACATCCGTGTTAAAACGCTTCCATATCTAATCTCACCCCCGTATACTTGATGCTCTTCGTGTACTTTTCCGCCTTCGTATTCCGTCTCATCTCCTTCGCGTCTACTATCTAAATTGACATAGCGGGAGGACTCAGGATAGGTCTCTTGAGGCTAGTCCTGGCACGGTTCTTCTCTGCTAATCAAACCCACCGATTTTAGAAGCATACAGAGTGATATGATAATAACCAGACCAATCAGAAACTGGACTGGTGTGAGTGGCTCCTCGAGTCCGCCGAGAGATGGACATGTGCATTTGCAAGGTGTCATCTCTTTCAATATTGATAGCGAGAGCTGGCGAAGAAATTTCTCAATCAGGGTCGAATGCGTTTTGAGGAAAGGGGTACTTTTGAGGAGAGCTGAGGAGTGATCGAGGGAAATGAGCAATACTTGTCTTGTTGTATCGATGATGGCATGTATGGTAAGGTTGGAGTTCTCTGTTCGAAGTATTTAGTGAAGATGAAAGTTGAGAATGCGAAAAAGAGAACGCTTTTGTATCCTGTAGCCTATTAATTAATGAACCGCCACTATTTGAAGATCCCTAAGTTATTACTGGTCCGATGACCCGATTCGCCGACTAATAGCTAGTGAAGGCCGCCAAGGGAACACTGATTCCTAGGGCCTTATGTTGAACTACGATGGAGTTTCATAAGATCTATGGGGCCAAAAGGCGTATCGAAAAGGAATCCACGGTTAAGCGATCCAGCAGGTTGAGCTCAATATATTGTTACCCTCATTTTCGTGCACTTGAGCCACAATATCAGAATACTCGAGGAGCCGGGTGTCGTCCGCGAATAGACTGGTATTCCTCTATTTACACATCGTAGTATAACATGCCATCAGCCCTATCCTAAACCCCACGAACGAAACCGTCTAGTGAGCATTGTTCTTGTGGTAGCCTGAAGATATTAGTCACTCGTTCCCGACACGGTATTCTGCTTCGACTCACGAAGATGGAAGTAGTAGTTCTGGGCGTAACCGATAGCAAGGATAACGGCAATCCAGTGCATGAGAGCTTTTCAAACACTCAACATCAGCATCTGTTCCACACAATGGCCTGAAATCGTGGAATGACATACGTGTTGCGCTTGCGTTCTTGCCGAAGTAACGAGCTTGGTATCTGCCGATGAGACCCTTGGGCTTAACCTCTGGAGCTGCACCTCGGGGGAGCTTCTCGTAGAAGCTGACTACCCGTTGCATACGGGCAGCATCTTGGGCGGCGCCGAGTCCCTGATTCCCGTCAGTCATGTTCCTCGTACATTGTAGCTCGGCTCGATCCGGTAGGGTGGCTAAGCAGTAGTCGGAACCCCATTGAGGCAATTGCTGGATATCGTGGAACTCACAGTTGGAGAGGCAACCTGTAACCACGTTAGCTAAAGGTATGAAGGATCTAGGGAGTAAGGCATACCTTAGGAGGAATGAGAGTCGACAATGCTCTGCGAGTGATGAAGCTCATCTTGATGACTGTTGACAGGCGTTAGTGCAATTGAACACCTCCAGTACCCTAGGATTCAAAAAGCTTTTCAAAAATATAAGACTTCATACCTCAATCGAGTGCCGTGATGATGATAGAGGGTAAGGAGTTGCAATCGAATTGTCTGAAGTTCTTTGATGTTGGCTCCGCAAAGCTCCCTTTCGCCGCGCTAGTGGATGGATGACTAAGCGAACCGCTTCACTTTAAGCAACCGCGGCGACACAGCAGCCTCTTGCTCGACGTTTAAAGGCAACAAATTACACGATGTCGCTTCTACGACCTTCAATTGCAGGGCGAATGCTCCGGGCAGGTGCACCTGCAGCTCGACGGGTTGTTCCTGGCACTGTACGGTTCGAGAGTCAGACGACATTGGGAACGCCCCTCACAACATCAGATGCTCCGGCTGGATCTTCAATGGTCAAGGGAGGAGAATCTAAGGGTGTCGAAGTCAGACACAACCAGCCAGACTATGCGGCGGAAGTTGACCAAGCCTCATCGTACGTGTGCTGCTCAATGACTCTAGGCTAGCCCGGATGACGCTAATCTGCTCAGGACTTTCTCCCCCATCCCGAAAAGAGTCATGAACGGCAGTGAGGAAGGAGATGTTTTGCCAGCTGCGGTGTTATCTGGTGCACCAATTGAGCTTGAAGCTCGGACAGTCCGGTACTTAGATGTCCTTGGAACCCTATCACTCCGTCATCTAACAAGAGCATAGTATCTACAAGCCGGCCAAAACTGCAACTCAGTCCGGCGATTGGCATGGCCACCATTGGCGCATGGACTGGGACATCTTGTCAAAGGGACACCGATGGGAGAATCCTTTGATGGGCTGGCAATCATCCGCCGATTTCATGCAAGGCACACATATAAACTTCAAGACTAAGGAGGACGCCATTCGATTTGCGGAGAAGCAGGGCTACGAATATTTCGTTCAAGAGCCGAATTACCGGAAGATTGTTCCCAAGGCATATGCGAACAATTTCTTGTGGAGCGACAAGAAGCTGAAGCATATCCGGACGAAGTAGATGGCTAAGGGGTTTGTACATAGATAGGTTACAGCAGAGCGCTTATGTTAAGTCATGGACGGCATTTGAGAAGAAATATGGAGCATCAACCATGTGAAATCACTGTTAATGTTTCAAATATGCCATATCCGTAACACCATACCCAAGATCACTTGCCACTCCTTCGTGCCTCCGGAACCTAATCCTTTTTACTGGATGTCCGCCGGTTATATATAAAACTCAAGACAAGTTCATAAATAGCAAGTCATTCAACAACACTCAATGTGTATATCAAAGCGTCAACCATCCATTTGCCACATTCCTTTGCAATACTCCTAGTACACGGCCTCATTTACCTTCCAAAAATCGCGAGATTTGGCTCTAAGGCCTTACACATCACTGCCGCCTAGAGGAATAGGAAATCATCAACAAATACAGGTCCCCACAAGGGACGCCCGCGAGAATCTGCCAAGCACTTCTGGCAAGAATCAACCGCATGCTGTTCATCACCTCGTCAGCGTTGGACAAGGACTTGTTCCTCTCCTTCGGATACAGTCGTGCCAAGCTGCTGTCCATATTGAGATCCAAGGAGAGTACCAGATGAGATCATCGTCAGAGGTTTGGCGCTCAGTAATTATTATCGTCATCCGTTCTTTGAACTTTTCGTGGAGGGATAGGAGCTCGTCAAAATCTGGAGGCTCTCGCTTGTCGGCAGTAATGACGAGTGTAAGGTTCGAAAGAGCTTCGAAACGAGCGAGAAATTCTCTCAGTTCCGGAAGCATTGCCCACACTTTGATTGCAGCTGGTTGTTTAGAGAGAGGACTGAGACCCATTGATCTCCAATACCCTTGAAAGATCTCATCTTGTGTGGTAGGTAGATTGATTCTGACATTTCTGACAAATTTCAAAAGGGCTGGCCGTTTCTCCAGCAATGAGTATGCACATCTCCAACGTTCACTGGGATCTTCCTCTGGTTGTTGCAAGAGATAACCCCCAATCGATACCTCGTCGACCATGGCGTACACGAGAGATGATACTTCTTGGTAAGCTTGCTTATTGACGAAGAGGATTGGAAGAGCTTCAATTCCATTCATGCGGAGACACCCCGGTCCGGACCACCTCGGCATCACAGAAATTGTAAAGCCTGTCGTCGTTCTGGACATTCGCCGTGATTGTAAGTCGGCTTTTGGGCAACGCAAGGCGTTAGAGATACATATCTCAAAAATTTGATTGCGAATTTCACCCGGCAAGGCTCCGAATAGGTAAGTGGGCGTTTGTGAAGACATTTTCGACAAGATCAATGCCTTTTCTCGACGTGATCAGGCTGCAAGAGATATCACAGCGTCCAGATAAGACAGAGTCAAGGCAAAGACAAGCACCGACAAAATCAAGAATACCCCAAACGACTCCAAACTTGAATTCCGATCAGAAGTTCGCAACATGGCTGTTGCCAACATTGCGAAGAAGGTAAGAATACGAGCGAAAGCATGACCAGGGAAGTCGTCACTTATAAGCAACAAACGCTAATAGTGGCAAAGACAGAGGGCTGAATCGAATGTAAAAAGCCCACAGGCAGCCATGCAACCATCACACGGGCAACTTCCCTATCGGGAGCAGAGGCTCAGAGCTCGGGACGGGATGGGGGGCCGGATGACCATCATCTCACGCATCGGGCCGTGGGGCTTCGTGGGGGCAGACGCAGAAGCACGCGGGATATTTAGGTAAGTGGGAAAACTTTGACGCAAAAGGCGCTTGCTAGAAGAAAATGCAGATCCAAAAGTTAAAATACCATGACTGAGTCAAGATCGTGAAAAAATCTTGCGGAGTGATAAAAAGCAAATATGTGACCTCACTGTCTCCAGGGATTGGAGGGTGCCGCCATTCCCAGTTGGGTGGACAGTGCTCTCAAATTATGCGGACCATGTGCCTTGCATAAAAACATTTCACAACAGGAGCGCCAGCCCCCTCTTTTTCACTCCAACCACTTGCAGCATCGTCGGTATGACAGAGATTCGTAGGTGCTTATTTTCGAACCAAGAAGAGGCTGCAGCCTCTCTCGTGACTCACGGCATGACACTGAGCCGAGTACAAGCAAGCAACTGGCTGCAGCCACTGTGCAATGGCGACGCATAATCGAGGCGTCTCACAGCGACAGAGCCACCACGACATCAGAGGCACAACACAGCATCAAGATATGATGTATCGGTCTTCAAAATGCAATTTCCGTTCTGGTACAGACGTGTTGGCCAAGATGCCATCCTTAATCTAATCACTTTGTTCCCCTGCTCCTGTTTCGAGTTGCGCCTCGAGGCATGCGACGTTTGATCGCAGCGATCATTCAAGCAATAAGATCAGTCGACTTAGACCCCAGAATTCCGGCAGAAGTTGCTGATTCGTCGCATTTCCAGAAGTCCGAGTGTTCCGGAATGACAGCTCATACTGCAATTCGTAAGCTCAAAGTGAGTTGGTGCTCTTTTCGCGAGGCATCACAGGGAAGCTTCATATCGTAGGCTGCATAGAGCAAAAGCCATCATGTTCAGAGATCACAACACTTTGCTTGTTTTTTTTTTTTTTTTTTTTTTTAAAGGTTCATGTTAAGCATTCGACTCAACTTGACTTTCCTACTTCATCTGATCTTTTCCTCCAAAGTCTCAAACGTGGAGTGTTCCACAGCGAGCTTAAAGCTATTTTGGTATCCACCCCCTTCAGCGTCATTGCCCTTTGCGGCTCACTCACCGACAAAGAATCAAGATCCGTGCTAGATCCATTCTCCTGTATCATATCTGATGTGACTGCCCCCTCTAGACCGTCCAATGATGATCTCTATGTTTCGTTGATCTAGTGATGGTCCCGGAGATTGGTTTTTCCTCTGTAACGGAACATGTTTGGGCCAACCGAAAAGAAAAATTCATATATATCCAGCCTCGCAGGAGCTGATGGAATACTCTCCACTCCACCAGTCCTACAGGCTGTCTGCACTCTCTACGTTCTTTTGTGACTAGTATCACTCGTTATTTACTAGCCAGTTTCCATTCTTTTCGAAATCGCACTTTTGATCAACTCCATATCCGATCCTTTCATCTAATACACCTCGACCAAGAAACTCTACATATCCCCTACCACAACACCAAATCATCATAATGCGTCACACACTTTTGCTTACATTGGCTGTCCTTTCCACATCCGTCCTGGCCAATCCAGGAAGCTCCAGCTGGGACTCTTCTTCGGATGCTTCATCGAAGGATAGTTCTTATTCGGACTCGAGCTCTGGCTCGTCATCTGATAACTCCTGGTCCGGATCCTCAGCCTCTTCAAACTCGAACTACGGTTCGTCCGGTGGAGACTCATCCTATGGAGGTGATAGCAGCAACTCGAAGTCTAGCAAGTTAGAAGAGACCAAGACGGAGTCAAAGGCAACATCAACTTGTACCGATGCCAAGGAGACTAAGGTGTCGAAGACACATGCAAGCGCCGCAGAAGAGACAAATGACTCGAAGACGAAGAGCTATGACAGCTGGGATAAGACAAAGAGCTATGAGAACTGGGGGAAGACGAAGAGCTATGAGAGCTGGGACAAGAGCTCCAAAACCATGAAGGGAAAGAACTCAACCGAGACGAAGACTAAGATGACCACTAAGACTGAAGGCTCTTCCGGTCATGTAAGTTGGTTTCAAACCTCATACAACTAGAGATTTGCTAACGTGGAATCAAGACCACAATCATCAACATATCATTCAGCACGGAAACGATGGGAGAAAAGAGCACTGCTATTATCGTCACCGCCACCGCTGCCGAAACGGCAAAGGGGCTCACCACCGCTTCAGTAAAGACATCGGTGGCATCGGTCTCCCAAGCTACGGCTTCCGCCAAAGCTACCACTTCTCTCGCCCAACAAGGAAACCTCAGCTCGACAGCCACCGCGCAACCGGCGACCTTTACCGGTGCTGCTGCTCAATCAGCTTTTCAGATCTCCTCGCTGGCGGCAGGTAGTTTGATTGCCATGATGGCAATGCTACTATAGCCAGCTTGAAACGACGGGTTTTGTTTTGGCGTTCAAGGTTTGATGGGGTGTGATAATGGTCGGTTGGTTGGTCATAATAACGATCTGGCAATCGAAGGCCTTGAAATACCCCGAGGAGAGTGTAGATACGGAGGCACAATAGAATAGTAGTTCTGAATGGTAAAATAACTCAATCCAACAGGTCCATTTTGGTACTTCACCTTTTTAATTTTGAAATAATTTTTTTTATTTTTATTTTTTATTTTTTTTTTTAAAGATGCAAGATAATTCCTATAATTCCTAAGTGATGGCCTAAGGCAAGAACATCCTCAGTGAGACTCGGATGCAAAGGGCCTGTTTTCAGCGTACACTTTTGTTCCAAATCGCTCAGCTCTCCTTTCGGGAGACGAAGGCGATGACACGTGACTGCGGATTTTTGGACTCCAGTAAAACTCTCCATATAATGTTCATCCCTACGTGGCGGAAAACCCCATGTGCCGGAAAAAATGATAGGTACTTTGACTATAAGTATCTTAAAATCTGTACACACCTTAATATCTCTTATATTTTCTGATAAGTTATGTTCCGTCGCCGCTCCTGGACACTCTAAACCTTTCTCACTAGAAAATCACAGTCGTATCGTCGCTATTATGCCTGATTAATGTCAAGGCAGGACTTCAAGATATGCAAACAAGACGTACTCCATTAACTTAGAACAACAGATAAGGACAGAAGAGGGCATGCCGCCGACATGAGGTTATAACCTCTACGCACAGACCGCGTTTCAGGCAGCCGTCAGCGTCACGTGGCCCCGTGCCCTGACAATTCGTAAAGAGTCTCCCTTTATAGCGTAATAAACTTCCTTCACTACAGCTCTACTATAGAGCTTATATTATGCCTAATATTTATAAAGGGGTCTTATCCAAGCTCTAAGACCTCACTACTATACGGGAGATCGTCACTAGCATTGTGGCTGCTGTGGCGTGCAAATTCATATCAGATCGCCACGAGGATCAGTACCTTTGTCGAAGCGACTAACCGAGATCCCGCCTCAAAACACGCCCCGCATCAAAACACGCGTTTTTAGCAAGTAACCCAAATTATTAAAAATTAATTACTAAATAACTACCCATCCGATTAAGATAATACAAAGGATATACGTGCAATCAACTACGATCTTGAGAATATACAACTCAGTTTTGCTATATATAGCGTGCTGG
>AYLM01001050.1:0-10412 GCA_001625345.1 Cairneyella variabilis | reverse complement strand
TTAAAGCGCGCTGCTTCCCGCCCTATAAGCGCCGCTTCTCCTTTTTCTCGATAGCTGTTAACGAGGCTTATATATAGCGGCAATCTCGAAGCTTCCCTTTTAGCCGCTTAAGCTCGGCGCGAAGTTCGCTTATCGACTTCTTAATAAAGGCAATCTCTTTATCCGTATCGAAGACTGGTTAATATGCGCTATTTATCTCTTTATCGATATAATTTTGCTCGGACTTATGGATTGTTTTGGATTCCTTATCCTTAATAATTCGTACCAGGCGACATTACTTCATCAGATCCATATACCCTTTAATTAAAAACTAGGCCTCTATTAATAGAGGGTGATTAAGGACAAGATGGCTATTAAAGATGTCAGAAGATATATTGGCTCCGTTATAATGATGAGTAATGGAAAAGCAAGCCTAATCTGTGACCCATATAATATAAGGCGTTGAGTGAACCACAGAATATTTCTGCGCTAGACGGAGGCTATAAGACCGCCAGCATTAATCTAGACTGGTCTACAGTTATTACTATCACTTAAAAGGGCGTTAGAAAATCAGAGGAAGGCCAGGCGCATGGTTACTGCCTCTTATAAGCCCAGGATTAATAGATATGCAGCACGAGAGATAACAAAAAAGATGACCTGACCGGATAACTTAATAGATGAAAAAGGGCCACTTATAAATCTAAGAATAGCGGCGAGCTAACTAAGGCGTATTCTTAAAATAACAGACTAGTTCGCTAAAGCTGGTACCTGAAAGATTGAAGTTAATAGGGATTATATGATCTCAGAATGGAAGTACCTTTATCTGGCCGTGCTAGACTTTCTCTTAGATTATGGCCTGAATGCCTAAGGTAACGTCTTCTAAAGCGTATTTTTGATTTATTATCACATGACTACGTTACTTTGTGGGGTTGTTTTAAATGTGGGTCCGAGTGTGAGGTAATATAAAAAGGTATAATACCTTTCTTGTTTTAAATGCCGATTCGAATATTCCCTTTTAAGTTAAATCTATCTCTTAAGGAAGATCCTTTTCCTAATAAGTATTCTCTAAATAGTCCTAAAGTGCTGCTATTGTATTTATCTATAGATCTTTAAATTGCTAGAATTTCCTTAACTATATATGAACTTAATACCTATAGCTAGACCTTAAAATAAAGATTCTAAGAGTTGATAATATTAATAACACTTCACTTAAAATATTAGTTCAACTCTTCCAAGATAGCATCCTAGTTATCATCTTTGCTAAGTTAGTGGGTTTTAATCAGCCTCTTAGTCACTGGTTCCAATACCCGGCATATACTAATGATATTTGGATACACTTCATAGATATATTTAAGGAGAGACTTCAAGCACTAGGAGGATATTATTCACTAAGAGGATGTCATTCACCAAGAGGACGTCATTCACTAAGAGGATGTCATTCACCAAGAGGATATCATTCACTAAGAGGATGTCATTCACTAAGAGGATGTCATTCACTAAGAGGATGACGTGTCTCTTCGGGATTGCATTTCACTAGAACAGTAGTGCACGTGACTTCAAAGTCTCGTAAAGCATTTGTTTTTAAAGGCCCCCCCTTTTTTAAAGCGAATTTTTCTTTCTTCTTCTTCTTTTTTTTAATTAATTTATAATAATGCATTTCTCTATCTCACTAAATAACTGCTAATAATAATATTAATCTTATATAACTTAAGCTCTATTCCAATATCGCAAGCAAAGACTTTAAGACTGTAATATCAAATATACTACCATGCCTTTAATAGGCCAAAGACTAATCTTCGGAATTCAGCAAAGTCAAAGTAGGATATCGCTAGGTTTAAGTATATGCTAGCGGGATATAAATCTACTATAAGAACTGCGATCTGTGATGTAAATCTATATGTTTTTATCACCCGACCTGTCACAGCTGGGTTGATAATATTACAGAACCCTATAACTATTATTATTGCCAATTTCCTAAGAAGGACGAAGAAATGATTATTAAGACGACTTCTAACCTTAGAGTACACCTCTAAGAAATCGATAAAAGACTGTAAACCATCTCTTTACAAAGAGCTAGGATCTTGAACGGAAATACTACTCTATAACGACTTTAAGAAGAAAAGAATAGTATCAAATAATGCCTTGCGATTTACGCCTATACCTTTAAACATATAGACCAACTCTAATCAAGCGGCCTTAAAGATGTCTCCGCAGCCTAAGATACTTAAGTGCGCGTTAGTACAGCTGGAGGTCTTATTTCGGCTAAGCGAATAACAGTTAATATTCTTTAGAAATATAGGGATAGTCTCATTAAGACAACTTACGACCTTAAAGCGTACCTTCAGAAGATGGACAATAGACTGCAAACCCTCTCTTCCTAAGGAGTTAAGATATTAGGCGAGGATGCAATTAAGCGAGAATAAGTTTAAAAGGAAAGGAATAAGATTAAACAATGCCTTGCGATTTACGCCTAAGCCTCTGAGTGGGTACACTAAGCCCGGACTAACGTCTTTGAAGACGTCTCCTTAGCTTAAAATGCTAATTAAAAGATGGTTGCAACGCCTAGAGACCTTATTTCGGCGAAGGGGGTTATTATTGAGGCTGGAGCGACGTAAGGGCTAGGGCGGATGTCTGATGCTGCCTTACAGCACCTTTCATAGGATCTGAGGGATTCATTGTGCGGCTATATGGAAAATTAGAGAACTAAAGAGCCTAAGAAATATAGAGGCGTAGTTATAAGTAAGTAAGAGGGTTTGGATCATATGATTTAACCCATATTTTCATACAAGCTAATATGGGCTACTCTTCTTTGAATGTGGGAGAATTTTTATTCTTAGATATAGATATACGTTTTGAGTGCGATGTGAAAATGCATTCGATTACAAACTATAGGTATGAGATATGTGGCGTCCTACTATATGATTGGTTATAGCACTAGAAAATACGTTACACGCGAGATAGCCGAGCACTATTTAAACTCTAATACCAGAAATTATCTTATGCTTTATATTATGAGTTGACGTGTTGGATTATATAATCTTAGATAAAAGTCTTCAAAGCGCGAGGAATTAGCAAAGCTTCTTAATTCCTTATGCTATATCTTATAATTAGAGTAATACTTACACTTGACCCCTCACATTCCCTCTTAAGACTTTAAACTAATCTTGGAAGGTCACATCCCAAGATAGCCCTTAGAAGTCTACGGTTTTATAGGTTACCTTTAAAAGAGTTAAGATTAAGGTTATAGACTGGAAGAATATAGTGCCATTTTTAGTACTTTAATCCTTACTGCCTAGTCCCTTACTATCGATATTAATATCTTAAGCGAATCCACCTCTTCTTTCCCATGCTAAGAGAGTTATCTATAAGGTTCTTTTAATCCTTTTACCCCTTATCGCCCCTTTATATTTAACAAAGTCCTTAAATGCTGTATTAAGTATCGATAAAACATCTCGCGCCTTATGAATAACGCTAAAGCGTATATCTGATATTTAATGCTTAGTTTGATAGACCTTATCTTCTTATAAAGAAGACTTAATAGGGTAGGAAGTGCCAAACGCGGAAGCTGCCTTCGGACATTTAGGCTCCTTTACTGATTGAATTAGATTCGTGTTCTCAACAGTCCTTCCGTCCTTAACTGCCCTTGCGTCCTTAACTGTCCATATATTCTTAACTGTCTTAACGTCCTTAACTGTTCCTATATTAATAATTATAAAGTCTCTAACCTCTTCAGTATAGGGTTTGTTTCGTTTGACTCGTTTAGCGCCATCTATTATCCTGATATAGAGTAGTGGCACTCAATCTACGCTCCTCTGTTTAAGATGATATTAGTAAATATCCAACATACGCTAAATAGGCAGGATAATAGCGACTACCTTCTTCGTTAAGCTGGCTTAAAAACCCTCTTTCTTTATAGCGATAAGACTTCATTAAGCCATTCTTATACCGCGTCTAGATCATCTTCTGACAGAGTTTCTTTTAATAAACTAGTAGATAGTTGCGGGCCTTCCTTTAAGCTTTAGCTAATGTGTTAGAAAGAAGATTAAGAAAATTGAATATATAATATGAAATTAACGATTATAGGCTGCGAATAAAAGCCATATAACGAAAGTGTTAGAATTGCCTTATTTGCTAAGTAATACCGCTTACGTTTATCGTATTATAATACTCTATCTATATATGAGCTGGTTATAAGAATTATGGCCTTAGATATAAGTGAGGTTAACTCTTACAAATAATAACGTAATTATAAGTTCACGCACTTAGGGTCCGAGCTTGTCTTCTTGCCTTATCCATTCTCGATTTTAGGGAGAGTCTACTATTGAAGATGCTGAACTGCTTTATAGCCATTTCTAGCTAGAAATCGCTAGTACTAACAGGGGCTATTTCTAGAGTGGCTAGTTCTAAATCGTTAAATAAATGCATTTTTTGCCACGCGCATTACTTTTAAACTAGGCCAATTTGGGCCTAAAGCTACCCCTCTACCCCGCCTTTATCATTAAAAATCCAACTCTTGACTCACTTTTAGGATAGGGCTTAGGACCTTAGGCGCAATATCCGGACACTTTTTTCTTAAACTTTAGATAGCGATACTTCTCACTTATCTTTTATAATAAGATGGCTAAGAGAATGGCAGACCTTATATAGGTGTTTAAGAATTATAAAGAGCGTAAGCCTTTATATAAACGGGCTGCTTGCCCACACGCCCCGCGAAAGCTTTCTACACTATTATATAAAGCGTCCATTAAGGAGCTTATAAAGACAGGCATTATCAGCGTTAGCTCTTCTACAGCCGATATAGACGATGCGATCATCCAGCGGATCAAGAAATGCCTTAAGCGTGCCAATCACTTTAGCATATTAAAAGCAGAAGTTAAAGTAGTACTTCATCTGGCGTTATAGTTAATGGGATAGTATAACGTATCGCAAGTAGAGGTCCTTACTTATGAACTACCTTTTATTCAGAGGCAATATGCTGAATAAAGTGTTATATTAATTTAATGCATTAATAGCGATAAGTTAAAATCTGTGAAATATTAAAGCTATATCAATACTCTTTGCCACGCTATGAAACGCCTTTTCGACTATAAGTTCTATTTAATTATATACTGCTCGTCCTTAAAATTGACTTTCTATGGCATTGTGGAGAATACGGTCGTTATTGCTATATCGTTTGAGATAGTATATAACTTGATCGCGGAATGGGCTAGGCCTTATAAGGGTGTTAGGGGCAAAAATAGCTACTCTCTCAGTGTTTCTAGCGAGCTAAGCAGGATGGTGAAGAAAGAGAAGGCCGCTGAAGAAGTTTAGGCGAAGAAAGCGGAAATAAATACTATTGTGGCTAAGGTAAAGTAAGAAGAAGCTGAGAGATAAGCGTAGTTAGACCGTTTGGCTCCTTTTCTTAAGACTTTAAACACATTCTCTTCCCCTGAACTAGCAATAAGTGCTAATGCCAATGGCGATATTAACGATGGCCGCGCTCTCTCCCATAATACCCCCTATAATATGATACGGTTGGAGCTAGAGAGAATTAGAGACGACGGCTTCGATAGTGATCCCAGCCCCCTAGATAAGAAAGCTGATAAGAGCAATAAAGACTATATTGAGCCCGACTTTAAAGTGAAAGATGAATATAGTGTTAACTCCTTTAGAGACTTAGACGAAGAGATCAGCAAGCTTATTAAGCTTAAGCCACTATTATCTAAGGCTTCTTTTAGACTATATTCGACACCACCTCCTATATTAAGGTTCTAGAGTAATATCCCCTCTTTAAAATAAGAACTAACATTAGCTCGTTTAGCTAGGATGGAGTAAAATCCGAGTATGCCATCAGGCTTAGAACTAAAGCTAGAATTGAAATGGACTTTGAATATATAACTTGCCACCTTTCGCGTAACAGCCATTAAGATTGCAGACGAATATCTTGAGGATAGAGGCGTGAAGCTTTATAATCGGTTAGCTAGAAGCACTCTAATATGGGATTAGAACGCATACGACCAGAGAGTTAAGGATAGTAAGAAAATCGATATGCATAAGAAGAGAATAAAAGAATGAGTCGTTATAAGAGACGTATAAGAAAATAATTAAATTAAAATTTTCTAAATCTATCTCTTAAGTGGGATGGATGAGTTATTCGTATGATATAATATGCCTTGTAACAATCAGAAGTTCCGCAATCGAACTGCCGGTAACTAACGCACTAATAATCTTACTAGACCCTTTAGCAAGTCGTCCGCGCCTTGTGAAAGACTGACTCTTTATCTTCCTTATATCTTATAGAGCCTTGTGTATGCGCTTTGTTATATATAGCCTAAAGCGATGAGATCGCCGCACTTTGATTATACGGTAATTAAAGAGGGCGGGGTATGAGAAGGCGTGGGAGGTGTGGCGTCGTTAGGAATCAGGTTTAAAGCGTTATCGCAGTTAAGCCCTTAAATAGGTTTAAGATGCCTAAAGACAGCTATTAAATATTTCCGATCCTAATAATAGATATTGAGGATGGCGTTGTGTATTGTTAGGACGGCTGTGTAAATACGTTAAGTTATAAGTTCCCAAATACTGTTTAAGAATTCATCGCTTTTGCTAAGTTATTATTCCTAAACATTATTTAGGAATTCGCTGCTACCAACTTATTATTCATTAATTATTTAAAATTTATTCTTATAAGCGTATATCCCACTTCCACTCGCTATAATATCTACGGCAGCGCTAGTGATCCATTTAGCAGTACTTCAAGATAACAGGCTTTAAACATGTGTTTTTAAGCTGTTGGGTATTATTAGATAAGTAGGACCGACTTTGTGAGGTCTTTCTAGACAATTCGACTGTTAAAGAAATCCCTAGCCTATCTAACCAGCAGATCAATAGTATCTTCTAAGCGTATAAGTCTCCTATAAAATCAGGACAAACAGACTAAGTTACTGACTTATCTCTTGTCCATCACTATCAAGTTAAGATACGCCGCGAGGGAGATAGACCCTCTAACCCTATTATTATACTCGAAGACATCCCCTCTGTTACGGTCGCGCCTAATACTAACACACCATCTCAGAGCCCTCCTTAACGACCCGAGAAACGTCCTCGGCCAGACAGTTACGCGGGAATGACGATGCGGAGCTTGAGCAGAAAAAGGAAGAGTTCTTCGCCAGGACGTCAAGGCAGATATCGTCAGAATTCCTCGCAAAAAAAGACCGAGTCGCTCAGCCTCTTAAACGATCCTAACCATAATGCTCCTGCCTCGCGCGGCACCTCCAGTTTAAAGGAAATTCCGTCCTCCCCCCAACCCATTCTGCTTAAAGAGCCTTCCCTACAACCGAATAATGACCCGGCTTTTAAGGACAGCCATCTGCTAGTTAACAGCTCAGCCTCTACCGTTAAGGAGAATCCGCAGTATATCTCGCCGGCTCTAAAGACGTTCTCAACTGATAAAAAAGCAGATCCTACTGTTTCTACTAATGAGTTAGTGACCATATTAGAGATTGTAACGAGATTAACAAGCTCTATCTTAAGTTTATCGCTTAAGGTGGATGCACAGCCTAAATGTTTAGGTCAAACTTCCCCTCTTATAGCCCGTATACATTCAGTGAGTACAGTCGGACCCATTGATAGCACGCTAAGCCCAAATGCCAGTGAGTATACCTTTGAGGTATCTTAGCAGGCCTCACTTAATACATTAGATCAGATAATATTAACTTAATGCCCCACTTCGCAAGATTCAATAATAAAATCGCCCTTAATTATATCGTAAATGAAACACACAGCGGTCTTTAAAGAGATAAATAAGTTATATCTAGATGGCGACGTTATACTAATTATATCTAGCACACTTCGGAACTCAGTAAAGTATTATAAGAAGACCGCTAACTTTTAAGATAGAGATTGCTTAGTCACAAAGGTGTTAAAGGGTCTGGACGCGATTATAAAGCCTTCTTTATACTTAACAGCCTATTTTAATTCTAATGTATAAAACCGAGTAAAATAAGAATTAAAAAAGAAGCAAGCAGGTCTTTAAAGCTAGCAGGCGAATAGCTTATAGTGGGAGACTTTTTTATATAATTATATCATGAAGCTAACAGAGGCTAATATTCGAACGGATTATTAAGAAAATCCTAGGTTAGCGGCCGATATTAATCAGGCAGAGGCAGAAGCTATAAAGGAACTTATTAATAGCGTTTTAAATAAGAGGAGTGAGGAGAATTATTAAAAGCATTATCGTTTTTAGGAGTTCCTTTATAATATATGTATAGAAAGTATATATAACGAGATGGAAGACGCTAAAGCTCGTATACTAAAGGATGGTTTAAAATTTATCCTCTTATTCCAGATTAAAGGATTTAATAAACGTTTCTTTAATAAAATAAAAGATTCGCTTTAAATAATAAGGAAGTGAAATTAAGTGTACCACCCTTATATAAAGGAAGTATAGATGAGAGTGCTCGCTAAGCGAGCTAATAACTTCTCGGGTAGTACCGATTTATATTAAACAGCTGTTAGGAAAGCGTTAAAAACTCCCTTAATAAACTGGGTAACTAGATTATAAGTATTAAATTAAGACGAACAGCAGTCGTATCTGGCGAGCTTCGATTGCATATTGCAGTCGGGCGAGCTATCGTTATAAAGCACTATAGAAGTCCTTTGAAACGGCATTGACGGCCAATCGGAGCGCAATAATGCCATCTATATATATCTCATTCCCTATAAAGGCCCCTTAAATAGAAAGCGAAAGCTCGGTGGGACTCCTGCCTTTAAGATGATTATATCCCTATGCCCGGTCGTCCCGATATTGCCAGGGGACTTCCTTAGTGTTATATCGGGATAGCTGCGATATACCCTAGAGCTTGGATGTCTTGTTAAAGCTATCTAAGGACCCGACCCGAAGCTATGGCTCGATTTCTCGAAGATTATTAATAAACTCAGCTGTATAAGGTCGGTAGACTTGGGTACTAAAGCAAACGTCACCTTGACCTAAAAAAGGTATAACGACTAGCACGGTATGAATTAGCGAGTTAAGGTCGTCGTTATTAAAGAGATCTAGCCCCTTAAAGAACTTGTCCGGCCTAATTATAACTTATAAGAAGCCATTTTTAATGGCCCGCCAATATTAGAGCTAGATCTATTTTAGCGCTTGGCTGGGATATGGGAGAAGCCGGTGGCATTAAATTCATACATTTCCTTTAAGTACTGTTTTACCGCAGATATGTTTTAAAGAGTTAGTTTATTAAACCAAAATGCAATTTTATAACAATATCGATTATCGTCTTATTTATATTATTAAAACCATTAAAGAAGCCCTTAAATTAATAAAAGCCCAAAACTTGCTCTCATTAAAAAACACTAGCCTACACTTATTAATTGCTTAGGAATATAGCGAATAAAGTTAAATAAGCTATTATAAGTATTAAAATAAGCTAAACTAAGCATAAGTATAGAGAAAAAAAGTTGACATTCTGGGTTATCTATCTATAGTCTATTAGATCATATCCACTTAGGCTTTAAGAAATGCTATTGCCCAAAAATTCCAACGCGGTAAAGTCGATATAGTTTGAATCTGAATATGACTTAGGAGCTTACGATAATAGCGGGGCGTAAAGGGGTTGCGAGGGGTTTAATAATGAGATAAACGATGTTAAAGGTTAAATGGCGTTTAGCTCTTAGCCATATGGTTTGAAGGTCTGCGGCTGTAATAAGGAGCCGTTCAATAACTGCAAGTTCGACGGTTATAAGACCATTTTAAGAACCCCCTTACCAATAACCTTAAACCTTTCTATATTATTATGCATTCTTACCATATTTTCTTCGACTATCCTAGATTCAGATCGTTAAGTAGCAGGTCTATTAAAATAGAGATAGGAGCATTATAACTTGATTTGTTCTAACCTATAATTAAAGTTAATCCATATCGATAACAGTTTAAAATGCTTATATATTCTATAAACTATTAAGGGCTGCAAATATATCACTTAGCCGTTTCTTTACTTTATTAAGGGTTTAAAAGAATATCGAAAGTTCGGAAGCATTCTATAGAGATTATCAATAAAGCTAAGGCCGAAACCTCGCTAAAGATAGGCGCTAAGCAACTAGGCCCTAAACTTAGGTTATGAGTTGCTAAGGTCCGACTAATGGCTAAGGCTAGATGCCCTCTAAGCATTAGCTCGCAGATTCGAATTACTTATACATATGGTAATAAGCTATAAAATTGGAGGCTTTATTAAAATTTAACATAATGTTTGATAAGAAGACGTATTAATAAGACATAGCGGTTAGTAGCATGGCGCTGCTTCTTACCTTATATAATACAATACCTTAAACAGCAGTTATTGTCCAGAGCTAACTCCTCTCACCCTAATTAAGAGTAGAGTTCTAAGGGAGAGAATCACATAGAGATTATTTTCAATTTAAGAGAGATTAGTGGGACTAATAAAAAACAAATAGAT